>CAUYQV010010616.1:0-12314 GCA_963574575.1 Galagoides demidoff | reverse complement strand
CCCCCCCTCCACCCATTCCCCCACCCTTCTCCCTCCCCCCTCCCCACATTCTTAGGCTATTTGGTTATAGCTTTCATATAAAAGGTATAAATTAGTTTCATAATAAAGGTGTGTACATTGGATACTTTTTCCTCCATTCTTGTGATGCTTTGCTCAGAAGAATATTCTCCAGTTCCATCCATGTGAACATGAAGGACGTAAAGTCTCCATCCTTCTTAATGATAACTGTTATTTTAAATTCATATATGCTATTAGCTCTGAACAACCTCACGAAAGGAACCTATGTTTTAATCTGAAAGCTTTTAGCATTTAAAGTGTAAAAAGCATGTTACCTTCATATGACCATATTTGAGGTCTGAGCAGTATAGAAATAGTCTGTATAAAACTCTGTTACTGTTCTTTCAGAAATGTGACACACCCATGGAGATTAAATAGTTTTGGATCAAGTTACAAGTGAGCCGGTGTTCTCAAGAAGACCTCTTCTGGTGTTTCTGATAGCTAAATTTCACAAAGAGAATCCACATCTGGCCCACAGGTTGGTGACACTCTGCCTGGATGTTCATTAGATCAAGAATCTGAAGATTTACTTTCTACTCACAAATGACTCCTGCGTACAGCCATTCTCTTCACTTGTATTTGTTTATATATTCACTGTATTTAACTCTGTGCATAAACAGTGCACCTGAGCGTCTCATGAAGTGGACATTAGTAGTACCCTTTCATTTAAGAGGATGTTAAAGAATAATAAAGACTTTCCACAAGGTTTTTCAAACAATAGTTTTAGTTTAAGATTGATGCCACCAAAGGTATGATTTTCCAGTTATTTTGGCAGTAGCAATTATAGTTTCTTGGACTTAAATGCTTAATTAGGAGCCTTTGGAAAGTTTCATGTCAAGCTAAAAATATTTCTAACGTACCCTTTCTGCTTACTCAAAGCTGCATGAAGCTGTAATTTACAAAGGAAACTTGTTTCCTTAATTGTTGTGTCAGTCAGCAAAAGCACGGGGAGCAGGCACGAATAATCTCTTTATATTTAGCTGTGTCAATAGCTATTAAATGTCACAACCTTCATGTAAGTTAGGGGAAAGGTTAGGGATGCCATTTCTATAGGATTGATTACAATTTGTTTTACTTTTTAAAATTAGGTACTTTGCACAAATTTTGTGGGGGGCTTTGCAGGAGGGCTTTTTATTTCTGTAAGTATAATTTAGCCTTCATGCTACACTTGAAGGTGAAGACTTGAGTGAGGATTGTGAGTTCATTCCCATGTTTTTGAATGGTCATTAGTCAGAACAGAGAGTCAAGGTAACACAAATATGGATTGATATGGAGAGTTTGAATTACAGTGGTGTATTGTAATGCTACCGCTTTATACTGGTTTCAGTTACTAAAGAACATGTTTCATTATACAATAGATGTAGAGTTGAATAAACTGAAGAGAAGTGCACATTTTCAGGGTGACTCATCTATTTACCAAGTGTGATGAGACAAAGGGGAAAAAACAAAGAAAAACAAGCAAACTAAAAAGAACTATACTTCACATCTCTATAGCCCTCTCTAGCTTTCAAAGAGGTTTTTCATATCTTTGACTTAAACCTTTGTGGAAAGTGCTCATAGGAATGATCTTATTATATAAGATTATTTGCTCTCCAAAACATTGTGCTATGAACTTGTGCCAAGTTCAAGTTTGAGAATTAGATGGGTGGAAGCTATTATCCCTGTTCTGCCATTGCTATCAGTGTGACCTGGAATAAACTATATAATGTCTGCAAGCATCAGGTCCTTTACACACAGTCTGGCCATATAAACAAGCACAGTGTCACACACACAGTACACACTGGAGGAACCACTGATGCCGATTCTTGTTAACACTGCTGTTGGCACTTAGTCCTATAGGTGGAGTGAAGACCTCCTAGCTATTACATGAAGAAAGGAGCACAGAATGGACATAGAATGGACAGTGGAAAATAGTTATATCAAGAGAGAAACGTGTTTCTATCTCTTTCTGGAAGTCATTTCAAATAGCTATTAACATACTGGCATGCTCATTTCCACATCCCATCAACTTCCAAATGTTTTTCTTACACTTGACTCTCCTCTACCTGAAAACTTTTCAGCCCGATCGCTCATAAACCCTTGCTTTATGATGTGTGTGAATGTACAGTTAATAGAACTTACTAACCCTATGATATTTTCTTATTTATTCCACTCTTGAGTTAATTTTGATTAAAATTAGTTTTACACTTTATGTGTGTTCATCAAGAGGCAGTATGTGCATTATAGCCAAATAAAGACACCCTGACAACCAAGATCCACAAAAAGCTTCTAAAACTATTTATTAATAACATCATCATCTTTTTGGGCACATCTGTGTGACCCTGTATTTGATTTGAATGTCAACATTCCTTAAATGTTTCATAGTAAATTTACTAGGTTTAGAATATAAATGTTGTGACATGATAACTAAGAAAATACCATGAAGGCTATGTTAACCAGTTTGATGAAAATATTTCAGATTGTATATAAAACCAGCACATTATAGCTCATGATTGCATTAATGTACACAGCTATGATTTAATAAAAAAGTTTAATAATAATTAATGTATAAAATTAATCTGTTATTGATGCAAGTGGATGGAAGAGTTCTGATAGCTTTTAAGAAAGGACTGGGACTCTGTGTTTAATTCGCATTGTAGTTCCAAGTGAGAGAGGGTACATTTTCATGCATACATGATTCTTCAGGAATAATTTTGTCTAATATTGGCAGAGAAAGAGCTAAGGGCTTATGGTAATTGAGAACAGCAAGGAAGAAATACAGCAGTATTATCGTTAACAATTAGTTTGGGGAGGAATGAACATAAGAAAGAGAGAAATTCAGAGGTACTTCTTTCAATTTCTATGCATTTTGTAACAAAGTTCTGGATGGAGAGTGATGTGGTATATCTATGACAGAATAAGGAAGGGGGCATGTCCATAAGTTAGCAGTAAAGAAAGTTGGAAAACTAGATCAATCAGTTTGATAAGGTCCTTTCAAACTAGATGAAAGTTCTAATTCTATGTTAAGGAATAAGAGGCACCTGGCTGTCTTTGCCATCGAAGGTGCACAGTCAAAATAGTTTTTACATAACTAATGGAAATTATGATAGTTTTATAAACAGTATAGGATTTACCTTGCAAATTGTGGCAGTGACTGAGGCAGTGGGCTGAATGTAAGTTAGACTTTCTTGGCAATTTTATATTAAGCATTACAATGGATTATTCAAAGCATGTTGAGAAAGCTCTCTTTGTAGTGACTTAAAACCAGGACCAATTCTCAACAGACTGGGTGCTTTAGGTGAGGACCAGGGACAAACATAAAAAATAACACCAGATCTTATGTAAAACAGTCACTCAGAGTTTAATGGCACAACTGCATCAGAGTAACTGGGTGCAATGGCATAATCTACATCAAGGCTGCTGCACACAAAAGATTTTTGCACTGCCTCGCCTAGAGGGAGCCATTGGAATCAGAGACTTCATAGATTTATATATTTTTGCAATGTGTTTCTGGCAAATGGCAGTGTTGCTCTATAGAATAAGTATAGATCTTTCCATTTGTTGTATGTAAGAGTAAGCTCCTAACTGAATCTCCTTCAAATAATTATAAATTCTGGTCAAAATACGGAAGAGCAACTACCTAGGGTCTTTGGAGAGTAAACAAAAGTAGGAATATTTTGAAAGATAGTGAATACTTGGTAGAAGTGACAAGCATGGATTGAGTATCAGGTTTTCATGGTTTTACCCAGAGGGTGGCTGAAGCAACCAGAGGGAAAAAGCCACTGGAGAGTGAAGTGGGAAACTTCATAAAGCAGAAAGCACGAGAAAGAGAACCCACGTTTCGTGTATAAACACTGCTCAAGTTTCTAACCCTTGAAGTATGCAAATGCAAGACACACTAAAAGCTTTATGGAAAACCACATGGAGGTTCTTTAAAATACTAAAAATAGAACTACCACATGATCCAGGAATCCCCCTTCTGGGTACGTATCCAAAGGATTTGAAATCAGTATGTCAAAGACATGTCTAAACAAAATGATTGCCTACTCAAGCAGGAATACTCCCATGTTTACTGCAGATTGTTCACAATAGCCGAGACCTAAGTGTACATCAGTGGATGAATGGAAGAAAAGTGGTATATATACACAATGAAATATAATTTAGCCTTAAATGAAGGAAACTCTATTATTTGTGATGACATGGATAATCCTAGATGACACTATGGTAAGCGTTCTTATGATAAGGACATGAAATAAGCCAAGCATAGAAAGATAAACACTATATGATCTCACTTATATGTGGCATATAAAACAATTCAACTCAGAGAAACAGAGAGTAGAATGGTGTTTGCTAGAGCCTGGGAGGGCAGGGGAATGGGAAATGGTCTTCAAAGGGTGCAAAGATTCAGTTAGATATACAAGGAATAAGTTTTTGAGATCTGTTGCATAACATGGCGTCTATAGTTAATAACGTATATTTTAAAATTATTAAGATTAAATTTCAAATATTCTCATCAAAAAAAGTATGGGGGGTGATGGATATGTTAATGAGCTTGACTTAATCATTCTGTATTGAATAAATATATGAAAACCCTACCTTGTACCTTACAGAGATATAAATTTATAATTTGTCAATAAAAATGAATGAAATAAGCCATAAACTGAGCTGCCAACAATATAAGGGAGACGGTTTTCAGTTTGAGCCTAACCAAAATGATCACCTACTCAAACAAAAACATCAATACCCTTTAGAGAAATATAACTGAATCCAGAGTCTCCACAACATAATCCTCACAATGTTCAGGACATAATTCAAAATGATTTGACCGAGAGTCATGAAAACATTACCCACTCTCCAGAGAAAAACAGCTAACAGAAGTCAACTCCAAGATGACCCAAATTTTGGAATTATAAGATAAATTTATAAGCAGCTATTATAATACACATAAGCTCGATGTGTTCAAACAAAATATGCTTGTAATGAATAAAATGATACAAAATTTCAGCAGAGAAAAATCTTAAAAAGTGTATTCAAACAATTTCCAAACAAATAGAAGTAGTATTTGGAGGAAAGGCTATGTTTTATAATTTTGCACCAAAGCACTGTATGGGCTATTAAATATATATCCTGAAAAATAACTAAAACCTATTGCTTGAAAGACCATAGAATAGTTAAAATTAACCTGTAAAAAGTCCCTTTAAATACCTGGACTCATTACTATAGATAAAGTGAACCAAAAGATTATTTGGCAATCCTACATGAGAAATGTACAAACTGCATTTTATTGAATGTTGTAACAGACATACAGGAAATACAATATATAACAACATTCATAAAAAGAATACAATGATATAAAGTGGTGTGAAATTAAGTTCTTCATAAATTTTTGTTCAGTTGGTGCTTTTAATGTTGGTCTTTCTTTTAGGTTATATAATATAGAATACATAAACTTAATTCAGGAAAATGAAAGCGATATAATGTGTGATCAATGTTGTTAAGCTATCTAATAAGTTATATTTTGTATGCATCAGTCACAGAAAAAATGGTAGAGAATATTTGTAAATGATTATTGGATCTCATTTATAACTGATTTCCTTTTACAAAATTTGACTTTATTTTTTTTTCTACAGGGAATACAGAGAGCAATTTTGCTGTACTTTGAGAGAAATTTCTAGCATATTGTAAAAGCAGCAAAGGAATTGTTTAATCAATAGGGGTGTACACAGGAAAGCAGCTACTGTCTTGAGTGTTGATAGTTAAATAAATGGTGGGAAAAAAACTATCAAAAATCTTGGTGTACATAATATATTTATCAAGTTTCTATTTAGCCATATTAATTAAATCTGTAGTATATTCTCCCAATATTAAAGGTAAGAATATATATAACATGACTTAATCTCTTTTGCCGGGATAGATAATATGAATATTTTACACTGGTGAAAGGAAACCCAGTATTACTAATGGGAAATAAGTCCTTCATTTATGCCTTTTATATCTGGTATTTTTTATGGCTCAATGGATATACACTGTACCTATTTTATATAATCATTCCTGTGTGCCTTTTTTCCAATGACGCTGAAAGGTCTTCAAATTCATAACTATATTACATGTTTCTCTGACATTCCACATAGCTCCTAGCATAGGTGTTAGATACACAAGCTGGGTCCTAGCCAACTAGGAGCTCAAAATTATGAAAACACCTATCTGTGTTCAGATCTAGACCAGTAAATTGAGTTTTCTAAATGGTTTCCTCACCTTTTAAATGGGAATAATATTAACAGATACCTCATAAAGTTGTGTGCCTTGTACAGGAGCAAGGAACTGTCAACTTGAGCAAGCAACCTGTATATGGTAGAACTTAGAACATAGTAAGAACTCAATGAACAGGAATTATGTTTATATTATTAACATTTCATCAAAATTTGTTGGATGAATGAACAAATAAAAGAAGAATGACATAATTTCATAAACTGGAAAATTTTATCTCATTTTGCTCTCCAGGAGGTGCAAAGTCATTCACTTGAAGGTTTATGTGAAGAGTGAACCGAAACATTTGATAATTCTAGATGAGAACAGAAACATGCAAATTTTCCACTCAGTTCCATATTCTTTAAGACTTTAAGGAAAGAAAACATATGACATTTATAAAGAGCTACGGATCTTCTGACTGGATGCATTTCAGTTATTTGTCAGCATCTACCATTTTTAACGCATTATCCAAAGACAAAAGGTAGAGTGAAGAATGGAAAAATAAAGCATTTTTAAAAAGCATTGGTGGTCCTGTTCTCAAAACCTCACAACTTTCCTTTAAAAACTGACAATATTATCTGGTATGGAGAGTGGCCCCAGACACTGCAAGTAGCTGGAGACCATAAAATCAATTATCTATCACACTTGTATAAAAATGAATATGTATACTATCAAATTTGTAAATTCTCTACTTTCGCTCCAATAAATACAATCCAAATTTCAGATACTTACAAGAAGGTCATATCATCATCAGCTGATGCCCAGGAGCCCCATTTTCTACATTACTATTTGTCACCTAGAAAATATTTCTGTTCTTAAAATTGGGCCTGCTTTGTTAGCTAAGCCTGCAGTCTGGCTAGATAAAAAAATAAGGCTTTCACCATCCTTCTCACTTCTCATTTAGAGGCATCTACCAAAATCTCAAGTCACATTTAAAATTATGTTATCAGTGAAGACTCTAATGAAGGCATAACCAACTACAAACACGACAAATAAATAAAAACAAGAACACTGGGAAATGTTTAACAGCTGGCTTTCAAGAAAACAAAACAAAACCTTGATTGGCAGCATATGCCAACCCCTGTGGTGTAAATTCTCCATTGGTGGTTCATTTCAAGCTACCAGTGAGATGTCTCTGAACAGGCAGTTGAGAAGGGAAGCTTAGTAATATACTATTGTATGGTCACTCCACCACGAAGATGTGATAGGCTAAATAACCTATGCCTATATGCATATAATAGCAAACTGGAGTAAATAATTGGGGGGTTTAGTGTTTTTTACCTTTTTTATGTGACTTATTTCACTTTATATAATGTAATTTTTAATAACAGCCACGCTCAATGGCTGGCTTGCAAAATTCCTGAAAAATTCAATAGTTGGCTCTTGTGAGTGGGTCTGAGCAGCCTCCAGCTCAGCAGTGAGTGTGATGAATGGTTAAGGGTGTGGTACGTGGCTTTGAAAGTAAACTCTGCCACTTCTACATGTTTGTCAATCCCCTTAACTCATCTTTGTAAGCCTCAGTGTTTTCATCTGTATAATTAGTACTTATTTGGTAGAATTGTTGCAAAGATAAAATAAGGAAATCCATGCATAACACTTAGCACAGTGTCTGAAACATAACAGTAAGTTATTGCATGTTTTATTATAAACGACACACCATTCCCACAATTACTCTGCTTATGATGAAAAAAATAAGTGTATTTTATTGACGACAAAATATGCTTCCCATTTTGTGATCTAAGAATCACAAAATTTGAGCCAGTTTTGATTTCTGGCACTCAACTACCAGAAACTGTAACAGAAGAAATGATCTGGATGGGTGCGACCAGGGCACTGTGTCATCAGCCTGAATGTGAAGCTTTTTGGAATATGTCTGCTGCAAGGGCGCACAGGTAAGTTCCTGAGAGTGTCACATTGAGAGAGATTCTGAGGCTGCTCCCAGGATTAGCAGAAAAGAAAACTGTAATGTACATGTATAAGCAACAGCTATTATGGTTAGTGTTGGAGAGGAAAACAAACCATTACACACACTGGGCTGGGAGTGGTGTCTCATGCCTATAATCCTAGTACTTTAGGGGACTGAGGTGGGAGGATTGATTGAGCTCAGGGGTTTGAGACCAGCCTGAACAAGAGTGAGAGGCCCATTTCTACTGAAACAAACAAACAAACAAACACTAGCTGATTACATTGTGGCAGGTAATTATAGTCTGAGTTACTCAGGAGGCTGAGTTAGGAGGATCACTTAAGCCTAAGAGTTTGAGGTTGCTGTGAGCTATGATGCTCTGACACTCCACTCAGGGTGACAGAGTGAGACTCTATCTCTTAAAAAAAAAAAAATACATGGCTGAGCTTCTGTAGCTCAGTGAGCAGGGCCCTGGCCACATACACTAAGGCTGGCAAGTTTAGGCCCAGCCTGGGCCTGCTAAACAATAATGTCAACTGCAACCAAAAAATAGCTGGGCATTGTGGCAGGCACCTGAGTCCTAGCTACTCGGGAGGCTGAGGCAAGAGAATCACTTGAGCCCAAGAGTTGGAGGTTGCTGTGAGCTGTGACACCACAGCACTCTACCGAGGGTAACATGGTGAGGGTCTCTCTCTCAAAAAAAAAAAAAAAATACACGCACTGAACATCCTGGATCTAGGTCTATACTTACATAGAAAAATCATCTTGTACCCTGCTTATAAAGGAAAGAAAAAAATCATTTGAACATATTTCTGAGTTTGGGATATCACAGATTTGAAATAGAGGTTGACTAACAAGATGATGACTTTATAAAAAAATTATTATCAGAATTAAAGCTAGAAAATAATTCTGAGGTTTTGGGAGAAGGGAGTAACTGGAAAATGGTATAAAGTAAATAGGACCTTGAAGCAAAAGAAAAATCCTTCCTGGCTACCTTTCCACATTCCATTTGTGAGCCATACAACAAAAATAGCAATGGTGGAATATTACTTGGGATATGTGTTAATGGAAGTTACACACACATGTTAAGAAAAGATTATAGGCCTTGCTCTGGCTTTCCAAGCAATATAACAATTCCATTTATTTCCACATAAAACATGCAAGACCAGCAGGGTCTCCCAGAAGGCAGCTAATTTTAAAGTTTCCTTAAGTAAAGAAAGTAAAATTTAATTGTTTTTTGGTCTTCCTATCAAGGCGGAGCTTATAATCTGTGGAACTATTTTTGTATAAAACAACTGACAAGCTACCTGCAATCAATCAGGTTTCTCAAACTATAAAAATAATTCCTAGATTTTCCAGGCATCTTCTAGTGTATTATCTGTACAGCCTCTACTCACAAAACCAAACTTCTATTTAGAGGTACAGACTTAGAATCCACATGGGCATCTGTAATATTCAATAGTGAACCTCTTACTGGAATGAGGAGAAGAATTACCTTTAAGCAGTACTGGTCTTGGCAAATTATCCTAATTTGGGGTAGTTACTTTGCAGTCCATTCAATTCTTTTTTTTTTTTTCTACATTCAAGTCCCATTTAATGAAACACTCTTTTATTTCTTTTTCTTTTTTTAAAGCTTAAAAAAAAAACCCAGAATATAACGTAACAAATACTCATGTATCAACTGCCTAAATTCACATTGTTCACATTTTGTCATTTTATTTCTTATGTATTTACCTGGCTTTATCAGATAACTCTTGATAAAGCTAAGGTCTTTGCCTTTCTTTCCAGCCCACTACCCTACCTCCCGTCAGCAGATGCCACTGCTACCTGGAACCCATTTATAGTATTGCATAATGTTTCTTTTTTTTTTGAGACAGAGCCTCAAGCTATCCCCCTGGGTAGAGCGCTATGGCATCACAGCTCACAGCAACCTCCAACTCCTGGGCTCAAGCGAGTCGCCTGCCTCCGCCTCCCAGGTAGCTGGGACCACAGGCGCCCGCCACAACGCCCGGCCATTTTTTGGTTGCAGCTATCATTGTTGTTTGGTGGGCCCGGGCTGGGGATTTGAACCCGCCACCTTAGGTGTACGTGGCTGGCGCCCTAGCCGATTGAGCCACAGGCGCCGAGCCCATAATGTTTCTTATTAGATTTACCTAAGTAGTAGACATTTACGTATTATTTTGTACCTTTCTTCTTCCATTCAACTTTTTACTTTTGAGATCTACTGATGTCAACAAATACCGATACATCATTCTTTTCATGCTGTGAAGTTATTCCATTATTATGTGTACGCTAATTTATTTTCTCCTTTCCTGTGAATGGACTTCTAGGTTTTTCTAAAAGAAATACTGCAGGGGGGAAACATACATTTGTCATCTTTAAAAATCTGTTGTTTTCTTGGGAAGGAAGGGAGATATTTGTTAAAATGATACAAAGTTACACCAAGATAGGAAAAATTAAGTTCTAGTGTTCTATACCACTGGAGAATGCCTCTGGATAACAATAATGTGTATATTTTATAGTTTCAAATAGTTGGAAGATATTGGATGTTCCCAACACAAAGAAATGATATGCAAATTACCATGATTGATCACTATACATGTAAATTCTATGTAGCAAATCATCACCCTGAGCTCCGTGAATATAGTATAATTATTTATCAATTTTAAAAATTGTTTTCCAATTTTTAATTTAAAAATTTAATTCCAGTGCAAACAATTCCCAAAAGCAGAGAACAAAAAATCTCTTTCAATCCCACAATCAAGGAAGTTAAATAAATGTTAAGACTCTATCGAATAGAGGAAAAAGTATCCAATGTACACACCTTTATTATGAAACTAATTTATACCTTTTATATATCATGTTTCTTTTCCTGTCCTATTGCGTCCAACCACACTCAGCTTTTTCTTTTCTCCTCAAATTCTCTTTACGCTCAAGAGCCTCCTCTTTTGAACTCTGTCCTTCATGAAACTCATCATCTCAGCCCCTGCAGCACATCCCGTCTCTGCCCGAAGCCAGTCTTTTTTCTCTATAGCATCTGCACTCAACTCCTGCCCTCTTGTTACTGAAATCTCTGTTTTTTACGCAGCATCTAAGGAAGTATCTAGTTTTCATAGAAAGAAATTTGCATGTAGAACAATATTTCAGGCTGCCATTTTAAAAATAACTTTGCACCAGGCTCTTCCTCAGGCAGGAGAAAATATCGGGGGACGTTTTTTCAGATTAGGATGAGCTGCCTATTCCCTAGGCCTGAATATGGGATCTCTGTGATTTGCAGGAAAAAAAAAAAATACATCAAACCTGAACTCTTTGATTCCTACCAATTGGCACAAGAAATGTCAAGAAATGGGCAAATAAGCCCGACTTAGTAACAGAAGGATACCAGGCCTGGAACAGGCCAGCCTGGAGACCACTGACTACCAGGTCAAGTACAGTCATTCCTCTGGCTCTGGTAGGCTCCTATGGTTACATGCTTCACATTACTCCTTCTCTGTCACACCCCCTAGTGGTGTTTTTCAACCTTTTAAATAGTCAGCACACTTGAACCTGTAGTTAAACTTCATGGCACACTTAAATTATGTTGACCAAAAAAAGAGCAAAACAAAATTGTGTGTGTGTGTATATGTATATATCTTTTTTATTTATTCACACACAAAAAATGTACCATCATAGCCCCCAAATACAATTCATTATAATTTATAATGAGATAATTAAAATCCTGAAACAACTGATTTTCATTTATTTTTCTGTTCATTATAATTTAACATTCAATAAGACATCTGAGCTGGACTTTTTTTTTTTTTACAATATCTTCTGTGCAAGGTCAAATTTTAGACAGGCATACACTCAAATCTTCTTCCAAGGATTCGAGCTATGATTGATTTTTGTTATTCATTACAGAGAAGCTCGCTTCACACAAATATGACGTTGAGAATGGAAGAAGTATTCCTATTGCTTTTTGGGTAATATTTAGAAATTTACCCTCAAGAGATAACCAAAAGGTTGTAATATTGCAATCATCTGTCATTTCTTATTTCTGTTAACCCTCCCTCTTCTGTCATATTTAAATTTGCTGATATATACACACTTAACAAAAAGGAATTTCTCACCCAACCCAAAGGTGTTA
>CAUYQV010010615.1:0-31252 GCA_963574575.1 Galagoides demidoff | reverse complement strand
GAATATAAATGTTTTGATACAATGACTAAGCAAATGACATGAAATCTATGTTAACCAGCTTGATGAAGGTATTTCAAATTGTATATGAAAACAGTACAATGTACCCCATGTTTGCATTAATGTATACAGCTATCAATTAATTTTAAAAAAAGGAAAAAATTGAAAATAAAAAAAATAGAAAATAGTAAATGAAAAATTCCAGAAATAAAGAATACATAAGCTTTCAATTGCTTGCCATTCTGTGAGGCAGTGAAACCTCACACCAGCCACCACCATCGGACCTGGGTCTGAACCATCCTGTTGTCTAGCATTTTCAAGCTGCCTAAGTTCCTGCCAGTTAGTCACTTAGCAGTCATTTCAGTTATTAGATGGACCGTCATGGTATCACAATACTTAAGTAACTCTTATTTTAGCTAATAATGGCCCCTATGTGTAAGAGTGGTGATGCTAACTATTCAGATATGCCATGAATTGCTTTTCACAAGCAAAAGGGTGAAAGTTCTTGCCTTAGTAAGAAAAGAAAAAAAATTATATATAAAGTTGCTAAGATCTAAGTTTAAGTTTGCTAAGATTTGGCAAGAACTAATTTTCTACTCATGAAATTGTGATGAAGGAAAAAGAAAGTAGTACTAGTTTTGCTGTCACATCTCATACTGCAAAAGGTACAGCCACAGTTGGTTAAGTCTTTAGTTAACATGAAAAAGGCATTCAATCTGCAGGTAGAAAACATGAACAGAAATATATTCTCGTTGGCAGCAATACTGGATTTGGGTACTATCTAAGATTTTGGGTATCCACTGAGGGTCTTGGAATATATCCACCACAGATAAAGGGGACTAGTCTTAGCAGCTCAAACTGGGAGCGTTTAGCCCTCTCAATTATTAAAGATGCGCAACAGACACACAACAGAAAAGAATGAATGAATGAGAGTGGTACTGACACCCACTCAGAAGAGAAAGAAAAAAATTTTTTGAGACACAGTCTCACCATGTCATCCTAGGTAGAGTGCCGTGGCATTACAGCTTACCTGAGCAACCTCAAACTTTTGGGCTTAAGAATTCTCTTACCTCAGCCTCCCAAGTAGCTGAGACTATGGGTGCCTGCCCTAACCGCCCAGGTATTTTTTTGTTGTAGTTGTTATTGGTGTTTAGCATGACCCAGCTAGGTTTGAACCTGCCAGCCCCAGTTTATGTGGCCGGCACCGTAACCACTAAGCTTTGGGCAAGGAGACAGAAGAAAAATTTTTGAAAGTGGAATTAAAACTCAGCAGAATAGGATTCTAAGAGACATATAAAAAAAATGGGAAGGGAAATAAATCCAGGAGAGCTCAGAAAACAAGTGGCCATATTTTTAAATACTACACAAAAATCAATAGGAGAAACTCCACAAAGTTAGAAAAGCTATTCTGAAGTCACGCTCAATCTAAATGCTCAGAAAAACACTAACTTCATATAAAATGAATAACAAAAAGTGTTAAGGTCAAATCTCACAAAGAGTTAGTATAATAAAAATAAGAATAAAGAACAGAACAAATCCCACAGACAAAGCATGCTGGAAAGACATGCCCTTCCCCTCAAAAACCAGATCAAAACTGTAGCCATACTATTTCAAAACAAACTAAGCTACAATGACACAAAACATGAAAGAATAACATAAATCAGAATTAGAAAAACTCAGATATGAGGTGACAGTACTCAGAGAAAAACTAAAGATGAAAGAAAAATATCTTATGTGAAGACTCACCAGAAGGAACATGATTGCCAACCACACGAATGTGATGTCTTAAGAGAAACAGAAGATAAAAAATAAAGATTTTGAAAAACCAAAAAGAATGAAAGGATTCAGAACACAAGGACAGCAAATATTAAGGAGAGATATAGGTCGTGATGTAAGCTGCTGGAGAAAGAAACAGAATAAATCCTGAAAACTACAGTTCATGTTATTCTGAAAACATAGTGGGTATAATATGGGATAAAACAAAGTAATAGTTATGCAATATTCAAATTCTGTTCTCCAATTCTATCCTGTATCCTTGAAAATCAGGATTGTTAGTATGGGAGAAAGAAAATACAGACATAATAAAGACAAGATTGAGTAAAACTAATCTTGCATTTGAAGGGGACATATGAACTTGTGAAGAAGTCTACCTTTAAAATGTATGTAATTCCTGCCAATGCTGAAAAGACCTAAAGACAATGACTAACCAAATAGCAATGGGTGTCCCTCATGTCCAGATTATAGTCTTGAAATACCATTTCTCTTCTGTCATCACAATGATTGATTCAAAAATAAACAGCCAATAATACCCTTTTAATGGCTGTGCTAGTTCCCTCCCCTGACATGGAAATAAACTTTACATGTCCAAGAAACAAGAAGCATTACATTTGCAATATTACTGTGCTGTCTTACAGATAGCAGCAATTAACTCTGAAAAAATATAAGGACTTTAAAGCCATCGGGAGTGAGCAAAAGAGGAAAGATTCTAGAGGGGGCCAATATTTGGAAGAAGGAAAAAAGCACTGGGGGTTAGTTTCTCATCTCTGCCTAAGGATATTCCATGTTCATAGTGACCAAATTCCCATAGAAAACTTGAAAACTCTTCTGGTTTGAAGAGTCAGAAAACAGATCAGAATAATCGCAGCTTCTAGAGCAGTGGTTCTCAACCTTTCTAATGCTGCGGCCCTTTAATACAGTTCCTGCGGGTCGCAACCCACAGGTTGAGAACTGCTGTTCAAGAGAGTATAGGGAGAATAAGTAACCTCTGCCCAAGTCTCTGGATAAACCATGAACCATGAACCACACCACATGTGACTGGACTAGCCTAGAAGCAGCCTAGTGTTGGCAAGATAAGGATGAAAGAATTGAATGAAAATTATAGTTGTTGCCCAAGAGACACAGCTTAGACTTTTAACCTAAACCACTTAAATTTCTCCTAAACCAAACATATCAAACACTCTTGAAAGAAATATAATAGAATCCAGTGTCACAATAACATAACATTCATAGTATCCAGGGAAATAATCTAAAACTACTGAACATGTAAAAATCAGCATAATTTGACTCATTTTAGCCTGGATGAATAATCAGTACACACAAAGAAAATCTGGCATGCAAGGAAATTAAGAAACTCAACTTTGAAAATAAGAAGTCTGTTAGACATCCAAATGATAATCTGGAAATGTTTATTAAATATGAAATGTCCAGTTTCCTTAAGTACTAAGTTTGATGATTGTGAAGGTATGCTCTCATTCTTTCAAACACACATTTGACTTATGATCTTTCAAATTTTTTAAAGCAGTTTTTGTGAAACCACAGATAAGTCAAAAGTTCACATTATTTTTGATTATGAGTTCCATTGTGAAACTAATACAGTACACACAGCTTGAAATACCAAAAAAGTATTTGGGAAGGAAGCGGCTAATGAACACACACTGTGTTGATGATAGTTTGAGAAGTTCCTTTCTGGGGATTTTAATCTTGAAAATGAGCCACATGGGCTATTTGAGGCCAAAGTTGATAATAATGAGCTGAAGGCTGTAGTGGAAGTGAATCCATCTCATCCTACATGTGAAGTAGCAACAAGGTTTGACATTGCTATTCCAACAATACTGGACCATTTGAAATAAATCGGCAAGGTAAAGAAGCTGGAAAGATAGGTTCTGCATGAATTAAACAAGTGTGAAGAGAAAAATCATCTTGAGGCGTGCCTTTCTTTGCTGTCACAACATAAAGACAAACCATTTCTACACTGTATTGTTACTTGTGAAAATAGCTAATGGTGTCAGTTTGGTGATTAGGACTGGTGCTATCCATTAGAGCCTTATGAACCCTGGTCAGCTGATTACAATAGGTGTCTACTGCAACCCAATGGAAGACAATGATGAAGATACTTAGGATTAAGCAGTTAAGACTGGTCAACAGAGACAGGCCATGCCTCTTTCAAGATAACACTTCACCACATGTCACACAACACTGCTTAAACTACAGAAGCTGGACTTGGAAACTCTTTGTCATTCACGGTATTCACCAGACCTTGCCCCAATGGACTACAACTTCTCTTAGGCTTTGGACCACTTCTCGCAAGGAGAAATATTCAGTTCTCAACAAGCTGAGGAAAATGCTATTTGTAATTCATCAACACTTGCTCTCCAGGCTTCCTTATTGGCATAAACAAGCTATAGTTAAGATGGCAAAACTGTTGTCAGTAGTCTAGGTGCATACTTTAACTGTATTGCTTCTTACTTGATACAGAATAACTAAACTTTTAATTGGAAATTGGACATACCATATTTAATGAACTTAAGTATTTGAATATGCAAGTCTGGAGCCAAGGAGAGAGACTGAAAATATAAATTTGGGCATATGAAACACATTATGATATTAAATACTAAGGCTTCTGATAAGATCACCTAAGGAAAAGAGTTTAGTTAATGAAGAGTTTTTCAGTCTCAGCACTGTTGATACTATTTTGGGGTTTAGTTGGAGAGCTGTCCTGTACTCAGTAGGATGCTTAGTAGCTTTCCTGACTCCACCCATTAGATGCCACTAGCACACACACTTGAACACATGTGCATTTGAATACATACACACAGCTGTAACAGTCAAAGTACTTCTAGACATTGCTTAATGTCCCCCTGGGATATTAACTGCCCCTGGTTGTGATCCATTGGCCAATGCAAAGCCTCAGGCATGGCATCACGAATGGGAACAGAAGAGTAACCCTTGAAAAGAACCTGAGAAGAGTAGTCAATGACGCAGAAGGGGAAAGCAGAGGTTTGGAACAGGTGTGGCTTCCTGAAAGCATTTTAAGAAGGGAGAAAAACAACTATATTTGTGGGAAGCAGCCACATTTAATAAGTCTGTTCTTTTCTAAGATCTGTAAGCACCTGGGATATCATTTTGACTGCTTCCTTAACTCTAATGAGATACCTACTTCATGAGCAACCACAATGCATTTGAAATCCTATTAATCATAAGCTGTTGCATTAAAACCCGTTTTAACAGTTTTTACATATATTCTATCTTCTGCCTATTCTAACTAGAAAAGGCTGCTCAGTAGTGCCTAATATCACCCTGCTTCCTTTCCTTTAATAAACATTATTTATGTGTACTTAATTGGTACTGGCTCTCTCCCAAGACCATAAGTTCCAGTAGGATAAGGACCACCTTTGCCTTGTTCCAAGTATGTTGTAAATAACTAACTCAGTGCCTGGCACAAAAGATTTTCAGTAAAATATTGGTCTTCTTTCCTTTCTCCTTACTTGCATATACAATATATTGGAAAAAAGTTAACAAGGCACTGTCTTTGCTCAAAATTAATTAGGTAGCTTTAAATATGTATATATTTAGGAAAAGCAAATTCCTGAGGACACCAAAAACTGGCACAATATAACGATTAAAATACTATTTCGGGTTACTATGCTTATATTTTCACAAGTATTTTTCATATAGGTTACATAATTTATAGATTCATCCTGATGAATACACCATGATAATTTATTCTTTATTATTTATGGATTCATCTTTCTTATTTTATAGAATATAGCCATTGTCCTATATATTGATAGTCTTCATTAAAATGAAAAAATTCAGTAGAGTATTAAGTGTTTTACTATTATGAATTTTAATAGCTCTAGACTCAAGAAAAGTAAGCAATATTTAGAAAATTTATAAATTTAGACAAATAAGGTCAATGTAATATTAGCAGACAGAAGAGTAATGCTATCCCTTATATATAAAAATGGTATCATTGATCCTTCAACAGATATTGTGTTCAGAGTTGCTACTCTAGAAATGGTGGATGACTATTCACACAAAAATCACATACTCAAAAGTTCTCAAATCCTTACTTTTTAAACTTTGTCTAATACTACATATAATAGGATCTATTTTAAGTCCATGAAGCACAAAGATACCCTAAGCAAAATCCCTTCTCTAACTTGAATCAAGAATTTTGAGTCAACAGTTAACTCTCCTACATGTTAACCAGTTTGGGAGATAAAATATCTAAACACACTTGCACTGTGCATGTACACATAAAAACAGAAGTGTATCCTGATACTTGAGGGATGACAAAAAATGAATTGCAATGTCATCCCTAAGTTTTAAGGGGCCCCAAATTATATTCCTTTTTTACCAACTCACCAAAAAGACCATGTCAATAATCAATAACCCACAGTATTTCCCCTCAATAAAACCATATTCAAGTGGCTTGAATACTGCCAAGCTGGGATAAAGCTGAGCTTCTGAACTATCAGGTACACAGAATTAAGTATGACTTCTTGCTTTACAAGGATCTATTTGCTTCCATTGATATATACAGACTAAAGATCTTGCTGTTGGCACAGTTAGAGGTGAAGTGGGGAAGAAATCTTCAATCATAAATGGCTCTCAGACCAAAATAACTCACCCAGCTACAATAGAAACTCAACAGATACTTTCCTTGGCATTGCCTTACCTCTTATTAACCCACATTTCCTCCAGAATCCACTCCCTCAACACCCCTACCTATGGGAGAGGCACTTACCAGCCACATGGATGTAATACGATTCCATACCTCTGTTTATTGAACTGAAAGTGTTTACATATGACTCACACTGAACCAATTTCAATCTTTCACCTTAGAATTCAGAATTGTAACAAAGAAAAGAGTCTGGTCTATTTGTGGTCAGAGCTGTTTTATACACACAGTAGAATCTCCATGGTTGACCACCTCCTTAAGTGACCTATTTTTCATGGACTGAATATACACCACATATACATTATCAGTATAGTAGGCTTAGTTCTTCATGTTGACAAGTTTGTTACCGTCCCTTACAAGGTCAACTTTCAGAGGTTCTACTATAATTTAAGTGACATGCCCATGCTATTTCACCATGGAAACAAAAACAACAAATATTGCACAAATGTAGAAAAACCGTCAGAGCTCTATACAGTCCCTCTTTCAGTCCTTTTTTGATGCCTAATTATTTCCTATACTTTTGTGTTTTATGAGCCTTACTGAAAGGTGTATAATAAATTATTTCAGCATTAGATAAACCAAATTAGTTTGTGTTTCTTCCAACCAAAATGCCTAAGCTAATAAACTAGTGAGGAGGAAGTAACAGAAGATAAATTTGACCAACACATTACATGGAAAGATCTCACAAATTATGAAATGCACGGTAAAATAAACAAGACCTAGATATGGTGGTTGGGAAGGCAGTTGTTTTAGGGACAGAATGGTGAGTGACACTCAAAACTAACCCATTCTGGCTTGGCACCTGTAGCTCAGCAACTAGGGTGCCAGCCACATACGCCAGAGGGGGCAGATTCAGACCCAGCCCAGGCCTGCCAAACAACAATGACAACTACAACCAAAAAACAGTTGGGCACCTGTAGTCCCAGCTACTTGGGAGGCTTGGGCAAGAGAATCACTTAAGCCCAAGAATTTGAGGTTGCTGTGAGCTGTGACACCACAACACTCTACTGAGTGTGACAGGGTAATTCTGTCTCAAAAAAAAAAAAAAAAACCACTGTCCCATCCCAATCACCACGGCTTTGTATGTGCCTAGAATTAAATAAAGTACTAAAAAATAAACTATTACTTGGCACTTCACCAGCTCTGCTATAGGCAACCCACACTGCTGCTATATTTGTTTAACACATACATTAATGAAAATTGTATTATCTAGATGCTCTCAAATAAAAATAAACAAAAATCCAACTCAAATTGGCAAAAACCATAAGGGATTTAATTGTTCAGAAAACTAAAAGCTTTATGTAAGAATGTTGTTAGGGAATATTTAACACAATTGCTTACACACTTTTACAGAGGACTTGCTTCCTCTCTGCCTCTCCACTCTGTCTTTCATAGAATTTACTTCATCCTCGGTTCTCCATGGGGAGCACTCCCAGGAACTCTAGCCTGACAGGTAGTAAAATGGTGGCTCTGATTCAGTTCATATCACTCAGAAGAGGAGAAAATATACTTAAGGTAGTCCTTATAAAAGAAAGAAAACTTCTCAGGAGTCTCAGAAAACTTTACATTTTATTGGCTCTAGCTGGCATAAAAGCTCATTCCCAAATAATCACTGTGGCCAAAATATGAATACTTCACTGGTTTAAGCCAAATAGGAGTTCAGAAGTCCAAGTGGGACAGGGAAGTATCATGATGAGGAAGATGCTGTGGAGCTGGAAGTTTCAAGACGCTGACCATTTTTTTTACCGTGCTTCTGTAGTCTCCAGAGTGAGGCTTCCTTCTCTACCTGACACTGGGGTAAATGCTGCCTTCATCAGAGACAACTTCAGCAAGAGCCCTGCTTTACTTAACAGGCCTGCTGTGTCAGGGTACACGTACTTTGTGAACTCCCAACATGATGTGAGGAGACATCAATACAATCAATACTTTCCACTCTCATTTACTGTCTCATAGTCCACTCTCCCTAGCAGGTTCTACAGCTCTGAGCCAAAAGATGTTAGTAAGGCAGGACTAAGGATGTCTTTTTTTTTTTTTTTTAATTTCTGGGGTAAGTTTTCTTTTACAAGCTACAGTAGACTGTGAGCTTATTGGTCTTTCTCTTATTTTTGTCATCTATGAACTTTATCATACAGAATTTGTCAAATATTTTGGCACTGGATAATATTTTGTTGTAGTTTTCTACAATGTATTTTTTCCTATTTTATTCCTTTATCCACTTTTATCATAATTTACAGCAATGGTCCTCAACCTTCCTAAATGCCACGATGTATTTTCATCGTTACAAGGGGTTGTGACCCACAGGTTGATTTAGAGAATGAGGGAGGAAAATAAGAATAGTTAAAATGCCACATGCATTCTGTGCTCCAAATTGGAGAGTTTTATTGTTTCTTTCATAATGTGCTCTTCTGTAATTAGAATAAAACCTCCAAAGAGGAATATCACATGATAAATAATTGTTAGAAGACACCATCAAATCCCAAAATAACTGTGAGGAATTCTTTACGACCTTCAGAGAAGTTTCTACCCCAGGACTTTACGAGAAAATAACATAGCACATTCTATAACAAAGGCTAAGAGAAAAAGGATTCTAAAATCCTTGGAAATGTTTATCAGTTTACCTCTTAGTGACTACAAAGGTGATGTTAATTTATAATTATTGGTATAAATATGCTCATAATAGTATAATTTCATCTGATAGAATGAAATCACTTTCTAAGAAGCTTTCTAAATTCTACTCTTGCATTTTCTCCATTTTATGACACCAAAGATGCACCACAAATTTGCTCTCTAATTATTTTGAGGGTGAAGAAATACATTTTATTAAATGTATACATTGTTAAGGTATTTCACTAACCACCAAAAGACAAATAGAAAAAGGTCACAGGGGAAAAAAATAACTATAGTTACACTGCTGACAATGGGGGATAAGAAATAAGTGAAGAGAAAAAGAATAAACCATTTGACAGAGTCCCAAAAACTGAGATTCCTTTTTGGTTTCCTAATTTTAAGATGCGTGGGGGGAAATGAAAGTAAAGAGTGAGAGACTTTGGACTAGTAATCCAGGAATTCTTCCATATTTTACCCAAGGCTACCAAAGGCAGTATTGCCAGGACTATACAAGAGTCACGGCTTTACTGGGTATGGGGCACCCCCTAGTGTTAATATGGCTGCAATGACAAAGATTTAGACCACAACACTTCAATTCCCTTTGAATATCTGGAAAGCCTTCTCAAGGTACAAACAAGCATAGACTGCAAAGATTAGAAAAAATACCAAATTAATCATAGCTCAGACATCAACAAATATCTACAAGCATGAACATCCAGGAAAACACGACCTCACCAAACAAACTAAATAAGACCACATTGACAAATCCCTAAATGACAAAGATGTGTGACCTTTCAGAGAATCCAAAATAGCCGTCGTAAGGAAGCTCAACAAACTTCAAGACAACACAGGAAAGAATTCATAACCCCACCAAATAAATTTAACCAAGAGACTTAAATAATAAAAAAAACAAACAAAAATTCTAGAGCTGAAAAATTCAATTGCAGAACTGAAAATGCATCAAAGTATCTCAACAGCAGAATTGATGAAACAGCAGAAAGAATTAGTAGATTTGAAAATAAACTACATGAAAATACACAGAAGAAGGTGAAAAAGAGAGAAAAACAAATTAAAGATCCAGAAAATAGCCTCAAAAGAGCAAACCTAAGAGTTATTGACCTTAAAACATAAGAAGAGAGAGATACTAGATCAGAAAGTTTATTCAAAAAAATAGTAACAGAACTTTTCAACCCCAAAGATAAAAATATTCAAGGACAAGAAGGTGAAAGGACATTAAGTATATTTAAGCCAAATAAGATTACCTCTAGTCATTTCATAATCACACTCCCAAAGGTCATGAATAAGGAAGGGATCCTAAGATCATGAAGAGAAAAGAAACAAAATATAATGGAGCTTCAATACATCTTGCAGCAGACTACTCAGTGGAAACTTTAAGGGCCAGGAGAGAGTGACATGACATAGTCAAAGTGCTAAATGAGGCCGGCCAAG
Source organism: Galagoides demidoff (assembly GCA_963574575.1). Lineage (NCBI taxonomy): Eukaryota > Metazoa > Chordata > Mammalia > Primates > Galagidae > Galagoides > Galagoides demidoff. The sequence continues at coordinate 20,736 of CAUYQV010010615.1, read as the reverse complement.
TGGCTCATGTCTGTAATCCTAGCACTCTCAGAGGCAAAGGCAGGTTGGTTTGAGCTCATGAGTGCAAGATCACCCTGAGCTAGAGCAAGGTCCCGTCTCTAAAACTGGAGAAGAGTCGTGGCGAGCGCCTATAGTCCCAGCTACTTGGGAGGCTGAGGCAAGCGAATCATTGGGCCTAAGAGTTTGAGGTTGCTGCTAGCTACAATGCCACTGCACTCTACAGGGGGGGTAACAAAGTGAGAGTCTGTGTTTTAAAAAAAAGTGCTAAAATGAAAAGAACTTTAATCCTAGAATATTATATCCTGAAAAAATATTCCTTCAACATGAAGAAGAAATAAATATTTTCACAAAATAACAAAAGCTGAAAATTTGGCCAACACCAAACATAACTTAAAAGAAATGCTAAAGGGAGTTCCTCAGTCGGGAAGAAAGGATATTAACAAACAATAAGAAATCATCTGAATGTAATACTAACTCACTGGTAAGGGTAGGTATGCAGGTTAACATAAAATACACTTACTCACTGTGATTGTGATCTGTAAACTACCCATAATCTTAAGTAGGGAGACTAAAAGACAAAATTACCAAAATGAATAACTACAAGAACTTTTAGGAGATTGATAGTATCAAAAGCTGTAAGTAAAAACAACAAGTCAAAAAACAGGGGTATCGAGTTAGAGTATAGAGGTTTGTTTTTCTTTTTTTTTAATTTCTCTTTGTCCATTTTATTTTTTTGTTGTTTTTTGTAACCAAAGTTATACTACCATCAATTTAAAATAATTGGTTATAATATTTTTGCAAGCCACATAATTATTTCAAATCAAAAAACCTACAATTGATACACAAAAAATAAAAAAGCAAGAAGTTAAAAAACACTAATCAGAGAAAATTACTTTTACGCAAAGGAAGGAAGAAAAAGAGGAATATAAATCAACCAGAATTCAAACAATATGGAAAAAATAGCACCTTATTTATTAATAATAACACAGAATGTAAATAGGCTAAACTTGCCAATCAAAAAAACAGAATGGCTGAATAAATAATAAGACCCAACTTATGCTGCCCACAGAAAACTCACTTTACCTGTAAAATCACACATAGACTGAAAGTAAAGAAATGAAAAAAGATATTCCAAGAAAATAGAAACCAGAAGGGCAGAGAAATAGCTATATTTCAACCATATAAAATACATTTCAAGACAAAAACAAACAAAAAAAAAACAAAGAATGTCATTATATAATGATACAGAAGTCAATTCAGCAAGAGGATATAAGTTATAAACATATGCACACCCAATATTAGAGCACCAAGATATATCAAGCAAATATTTTTATATTTTTAGAGCTAAAGAAAGAGACAGATCCCAATACAACAGGAGACCTCAGCACCCCACTTTCAGCATCAAACAGGTTATCTAAACAGAAAAGCAACAAAGAAACATTAGACATAAGCTACACTACAAACCAAATGGACCTAACACATACTTAAGAACATTTTATCCAACAGCTAAAGAATATGCATTCTTCTTCTCAAAATATGGATCATTCTCGGGCAGCACCTATGGCTCAAAGGAGTAAGGCGCCGGCCCCATATACCAGAGGTGGCAGGTTCAAAACCAGCCCTGACCAAAAACTGCAAAAAAAACCAAAACAAAACAAAACAAAAAACAACCATATAGTAGACCCTAAAACAAGTCTTTAAAAAAAATTAAAACCATATCAAGTATTACCTCTGCCCAAAATAGAATAAAACTAGAATTTATTACCAAAGGGAACTTCGGAAACTACACAAACATATGGGAACTAAACAGTTTCCTCATGAATGTCAGTGGGTCAACAAAAAATTAAGAAGGAAATTTTAAAATTTCTTTAAACAAATAAAAAGGGAAATACCACATACTAAAACCCAGGATAAAGCAAAAGCGGGAAGATGAAAGTTTACAGTAATAACTACTCACATCAGAAAAGTAGAACAATGACCTTTGAATCTTAAAGAACTAGAAAACAAGAAGAAACCAAACCTAAAATTAGTGGAAGAAAAAATAAAGATCAGAGTAGAAATAAAAGACATTGAAACAAACAAACAAAAAAAAAAAAACAGAAAAGATCAATGAAACAAAATTTTGGTTTTTTGAAAAGATAAACAAAATTGGCAAATTTGGGGTCAGACTAAGAAAACAAAAGAGGGAAGACACAAATAAAAATCAGAGATGAAAAAGGAAACATTACAACTGATACTGCAGAAATTCAGCGGATCATTAGAGATTATTACAAGCAACTGCATGCCAATTAATTGGAAAACCTAGAAGCAATGGATAAATTCCTAGACTCATATGATGTACGAAGATTGAACCATGAATTTAAAAAATGACAGTAACAAGACAGAAGCAATAATAAGTCTCTCATTAAGGAAAATTCCAGGGCCAGATACTCCTCAATTCTACCAAACATTTACCAGAGAACTAACACTAATTGTGCTCAAACTGTTCCAAAAAATTGAAAAGGAGGGAATCCTCTCAAATTCATCATACAAGGCCAGTATTACAAATCACTCTGATATCAAAACTAGACAAAACCACAACAATAACACATCATCCCAGTATCTCTGATCAATATAGACACACACAAAAAAATTCCTCAAGAAAATACTAGTAAACTAAATTCAGCCACACATTCAAAAGATTTTTCATCATGATCAAGTGAGATTCATTCCAGAGATCCAAGGATGTTCAAACATACAAAAAAATCAATGTGATACATCATACCAACACAACGAAGGACAAAAACCATATGATCATTTCAACTGATGATGACAAAGCATTCAATAAAATTCAACATCCCTTCACAATTAAAACTCTCAAAAAACACTCATATAAAGAACAAACCTCAACATATGAACAATACAAGTCATATATGGCAGACCAACAGGTAGGACCATACTAGGATCATTCTCTCCTACTAACTGCTCTGAATCATGTTACTGATTGGATTACTCTTTATAACGGCTAAGAGGAAACGCAGAGCCAAAATTTTTGGCCTAGCTCAAAAATGTTGAGATCTTATTCTGCTAAAATAAAATGTACATGTATCTTTGGTCCTAATCTTCTATCTGATTTCATGTTCTTTTTACTACTCATATTTTTCATATTATTTTTATTCTTGGATCATATTCCTTTTCCACATAATTATTTTCAGATTATGTGAACCTCAGTGCATTTATCTAAACTAATACTGAACGAGCTAGAATACAAATACATGTACACACATAAAATGGAAATCTATAGCTAATTGAAAACTGTTAAAACATTGAATTGCTTTACTCCTTCTGGCTCAAATTATTAGTTCTTCTTGAACTTGTATAACACACACTACTGAAAGGGGCCTATGGTATAAGAATATATTAACATACACTGCCCAGAGAGCATGACACTCTCTCTCTCATCCAAGGGTGCTTCTTTGGCAGGAGTGGCTCTCTCGGCAGTACGCCAGGGCAGAGATAGATCCTGGTCTCTTCTTTCTCTAGGTCACAATTCCAGACTGAATCTGCTTACTCTGGGCGCATATAGACTGACGGACCCTGCATCAATCCTGAAAAAGGAACTGACCCAGTGATAGGTGATGGAGGGAAGGCAGAGAAACTGGAGTATTGCAGAAAGAAAGGCCAATCTGAGGAAAAGCACGTTCCTGACTCCTAGCTCTTTTGATGTTATTTATCTCAGAAGGAGAATTGGGTAAGCAAAACACCTAAATGTAACTGAAACGCAAAGCAAGGCACCCATACCATCACCTCCAGCCTACTGAAGGCACCATTCTACAGCAGTTTCAACTACGGTACATTTTTTTCAACATTTAAAGAATCTTGGATTTTGCCCTAATTTTAGAACATTTGGAAGTTTTTTTAAAGAGCTCTTAAAAATGGCATCTTCAGGACAAATCTACATATTTGCATATTGTGAGTAAAAGCATGACACCTATATGGTGTAAACAATTTCTAACCCTCCCTTCTCTGGATACTTTTCAGAAGATGCTGAGTCTGTTTCCCACCTGTGCTGAACTTCAGGGTAATTTCCTGCTCTTTATTTGATTAATAAGTCAAATGAATTCATAAAATATTGATGAAGCACCTGTTTTATACAAGACCCTGTGATAGTTATTAAAGATACCAAGTATGATAAAATGCAGTTTTATCTTGTTTTCAGGGCTCAGACTAGAGAGAAACACATTTGGTGAATAATAAATATAATAATGTCTGTAACCTAGCACTTTGGGAGAACAGTTAGGGAGGATCTCTTGAGGACAGGAGTTGAGACCAGTCTGAGCAACATAGGGAGATCTTATCTCCATAAAAATTAAAAAGAAAATTAGCCGGCATGGTGCCTGAGGCAGAAGAATAACTTGAGCTCAGGCATTTAAGGTAGCAGTGAGCTGTGATGATGCCTGTGCACTCTAGCCCAAAGCACAGCGAGACCGAGACCCTATCTCAGAAGAAAAAAATAAAGTGATAAAATGCTATCGGAGATGGACTAAGTTTTGTGAGAGCACAGAAGAAGAAATGCTTTCCTCTTCTTGGAGAGACAAGAGAAGAGATCAGAGAAAATTTTGAGCAACATCTTAAATCCTATTTTTTTTTTTAAATATGGAACGTTTTACAAATTTGCATGTCATCCTTGCACAGGGGCCTTGCTAATCTCTGTATCATTCCAATTTTAGTATACGTGCTGCCAAAGCAAGCACCTTAAATCCTTTTTTAAATAGATGGTTTGTAGTCTTCTTATAAAAAAACTTACAAGGTGGAAAATATTCCTAAGTGAATTATGGTGAAATTTCTTTAAAATCTGATAAATAGCAAAACAAATTTGAATGCAGTGGTCAAATAAGAATGGGAGAAGAAAGGGAAGGAAATGGTATTCCAGAGAGAGGCAACAATTGGCAAGACGTATGAAAGGTATGATTCATTGGGGAAACCAGTGAATCATTGAGAAATGGTTGAAGTGGAACACCAGGTCTATGATGGTTATGGACTGGGGGCAGTTGTGGGGAGTGTAAAGGATCTGGATGTTCCCCTAATTACTGTTTCACTGATGCTAGCCAAAGACAGGAAACTTAGAGCAAAGCAAGTGTCATGAGCACCGTGTCAGTCACCCTGCCTCACGAAGGACGTGGACGGCTGCACACATAGCAGGTTGCATTACAAGAGGAGAACAGAAAACGTGTTGCAGATGCACCATTTTTCCGGCAAGCCTAAGCAATACTGCTCTGTGTCCTGGGGGAAGGTGATTCTTCAAAATGACCCCTTACAAATACAAAACTGAGAAATGGCCCAAGTAAAGTCAGAGCCTTGCATTGTTCAGATACCCAGCAAAAACATGCAAGGATGCTCAGGGCTCACGGGGGATAACATCTCACAACAGGGAGGTAAGACAGCAAAGAGCACAGGGACCATGGGAAACGTGAGTGGACCAGAAGCAGGAATTATACGTATCCTGAGAGATTTAAACACAATACAGGGGAGTTTGACATTTGCTATAAGCAGGAGACTCCCATGAAGGGGCTATGTCTCAAACACCTCTGGATTTGTATATGTGACTTGCATAGCTTTTATAGGACCTCCTTGTTCTACCTCAACCCGTTTTTATAGTAAGTAAAAAATCTGCCATATTGTATGTGATCCACTTCCTCAAATTTTTTAGCTCATGACCAAGACAGCTGGGTCAGTTTCTCCTTTTTGGTAGAAGTTTTATGGCAGGTGTATTTTCTGCTATGTGAGAAGATGACAGAGACTGTTCTGCATCAAGAAAACCTTTCCAAGCATTCTAGCCCAAATGTTCATTTCCTTAACCCATCTGTAACCCTCACCATCTTCCCTGTCCCTGGAGATGCCTTAATATACTTCCAAAGCATTCCTTTTTTAGACAGTATTAGTTAGGTTTCTGTTACTTGAATCCGAAAGTATAAACCAGCTTAAAGGGGCTATGGCCTCCACCTTAGTCACTTGGAACCAGCACAGCATTTTGGAAAATGGCTTCCAATGAGGATAAAACTGCATTGTATTCAAGAGAAAAATGATATTCCTTTCCACTTAAATATATGTCCTTAAAGATATGGCCATGCTTAGGCACTCTGATTCAGAGATGACTTTAAAAAGAAATCCTGGCTCTGAGTTAGTTCAGATGACCTCAGTAGTTTTAGGGGCAACTTAGGAGGAATAATTTTATTCTGGTATATGATAGTTCAGGATCAAAAACTGAACCTTCCCAATAAAAACAAAGAAAGCACATGAACCTAAAGAAGAGGAGACCAGATTAACAGATCATGAAAGGTCTGATGAACTACATCAAAGTCAAGACTATGAGGATAAAGAGGTAAAGAGCAATGGACTGACTGTTGTCACTGCTGCTACCAGACTCAATCCCAGGAGCCATGAAGGCATTATGGCACATGGAAGCTCGGGGTGAGAGAATTGCAAGGGCAGCATTTCAGTGCTCCTGTAAGTGTAAATCACAAACATTTACAAATTTCACTTTCCACAGAGTAAAGATTAAAACCTGAATTCATTTGAAAACATTATCTTTATAGGTATCTCCTCATAGGTCTATTTCCCAATGTTGTCTACTATTAATGGCATTCTGTACACACTGCTTGGGAGTTGTTCATACATAAATTGGCATGCAAGTAGTTTTCCTTTTCTTTTTTTAAGTGAGGCTATAATTTGCTTTTTCCTTTCAACAATGTCTTAAGTAACTTGTTCTACTTTGGTTATACAGCTTTACCTTGCTTGGTCTAATATCTACATGATGGGTGGCGCCTGTAGTTCAGTGGGTAGGGCACCAGCCACATACACCCAGGCTGGTGGGTTCAAACCTGGCCAGGGCCAGTTAAATAGCAATGAAAACAACAACAAAAAAACAGTCGGGTATTGTGATGGGTGCCTGTAGTCCCAGCTGCTTAGGAGACTAAGGCAAGAGAATTGCTTAAGCCCAAGAGTTTAAGGTTGCTGTGAGCTGTAACACCATGGTGCTCTACACAGGGCAACATAGTGAGACTCTCAAAAATATAATAATAATAATTGTCTCAAAAATATAATAATAATAATATACATGATTATTCATAATTTATCATTTAATAGGCATTTACATTAGCTGCAATGACTATGCTTACATATAAAGTGGCTTAAGTTTTGTTTAGGTACTGTTGGAGTACTTTCCTATAAGTTGTGCAAAAAATATACAAAATTCAAATTTTGGCCCATTACTGTAGAATTCCCAGTGAATGTAGAAACACTCTTGGCTGGTCTTGTTTCTTGGTATATATAGATGAGAATACCCTATTTCCTATAATCATGGGAACACTGGATATCTGTATTTCTAATCTCTGATAATATTTAATAGTCCTGAGATTATTTTTCCTCCATTAATTTAAGCTCAATCATCTTCACATATCCTTAGTAGTCATATATTACACATAATTTGAATTTCTTCATTATGTTCCTTTCATTTCCTGTGAAATATTAGTTTCTCCCTTACCAATTTATCGGAGCTCATTTATTATCAAAGAGGCTAACACCTTTTGATCGCTGTACATTATGGATGCAATGCCAGGCAGTTCTCATTTCACTATGCCACTTCATTTCATTGTGCCATTTTTTAGCAAGGGAATAAGAAATCACTGAAGTATTTAACAAAGAAATAAAGACAAAATATTTGCGCTTTACTGGGAACTCAATGAGGAATCCATTAGGAATGGACTGGCAAGGTCCAAGAGTAGACGCAGGCTGGTTGACCAATTCAGTTATAAAGAGGCAGTGGGTTAAAGCATGGTGGTAGCAATAGCAGTGGGCAGGGAAACAATAAAAACATTTGTGAAGTAGAATCTTTAAAAAATTGGTGATTGGTTGAATTGGTAGAGGAGGTAGGGATGAAACTGTGTCATCATAGTGCCATCTATTTAGCCACAGTTCTCACTGAAACTTAAGCTACCACCAATGCTCTCCATAAAAAAAGGCAGACGGGAAAGGGAGGCAAAAAAGGTAATTAACAAAATCATGACGCAACTGAGTATAAGTAGAGAAACTGTCACTGATTGGAACTTCTAAAAACATTTATAAAGTGACTGTAAAATGGATTTTTTTTCTATACATTTTAAAGACAAATCAAATTATCTTCTCAATGGCTCAGCACCCAAAGCACAGGGGTTATGGAGCCAGCCACATACGCCAAAATTGGTGGGTTCGAACCCAGCCCAAGCCAGCCAAACAAGGACAACTGTAACAAAAAATAGCCAGGCATTGTGGTGGGCACCTGTAGTCCCAGCTACTTGGGAGGCTGAGGCAAGAGACTCACTTAAGCCCAAAAGTTTGAGGTTGCTGTGATCTATGACACCATGGCACTCTACCAAGGGCAACATAGTGAAACGCTGTCTAAAAAAAATAATTATTATTATTATCTTCTGAAATCTGTGGCTTTAAATATTTAGAGTACATAAAATTTCATCATATAGAAGCCTATGAGAAAATAAACTTATACTCTCAAATTGAATTATTTAATTAAAGAGCAGAGTACAGGAAAACTGTAAGAGATAGTATAGTCCTCCCTTGGTAGTAACTTTAGAAAGGGCAAGAGAAAAGAGCAGTTACCAGAATGCAGAGAGTTGTGAGGTCACCTGATAGGAGCTATGGTTTTACCCACAGCAACATAGCCAACATAGTGACCCCATAAAGTGAACCCTGGGACCTACCATATTGTACTTCTCAATCTCTTCTCTAGCCACTGCTGCCCCTTGACTGCCAGAGGCAAGAATGCCCACTGAGTAATGTGAAGGAAGAGTACAGAGTAGGATGGAACCTTCATCTTAAGGGACAGGCAGAAACTTGCTAGCACACTTCACCCTTGTGCCTTTCATGGAAAGGAAACATCTTATCTTCAATACAGGGGCCATGCTAAGACCCTCAGTACTGTGACCTCCCAGAACACAATAAAACAAAATGGAGAATTTGCTCCCACTCACCTGATAAAACCAAGCACACATTGGTAAAACCTATCCACACTCACATTAACTCAGCCTCAAAACAAGCTTCTATTTCCAGGTAAAGTACTTCTCTTTTTATCATAATTGAATGAGTTTAAATAATTCAATTTTTTTCTTTTTTCTTGCAACAGCTCAGTCTTTCTGTAGTTTCTTAAGAGGGTTTCTTCTTATGACGTCCAGGCTGCTTTCAAACTTCTGGGCCCAAGAGCTCTTCTTGCCTCAGCTTCCCAAGTTGCTGGGGCTACAGGTGCTTGCCACTGTGCCTGTCCTCCAATGTTTAAATCGTAAACTATATAAGTAAATAAGCAAATTTAATTTTACTAAATAATTAAACCACAAATAATATAATAGTTACTAAAGTGAATTAAAATGAAAACACAGACTTCATTTCCTAGGAGTAAAGGATTAATACTAAGGGGAAATGATGGAAAACAAATATTTGAAAGTTTAGTATTTTATTAGCATAAAAAGATTCTGCTATGGTTTCTCTGCCTACTCCCTAACCCAGCATAAATAATTTTTTAAATGTATCTAAGAACATTTCATAATAGAATCAATTATGTCACATCTGTAGAGATGATTACTATTTACAAAGTGCCTTCACCATACCCTGTAGTCCTCAAAAAATGCTGAAGGGAAAAGACATACGCCTGTATCACTATCCCTATGAAAAAAGAAAAACATTTTCTGACAGGTTGAGTTGTTTGCCAAAGGCCACAGAGCTAATAAGTGATGGAATTAAAGCTAAACTATTTCAAAACTATAAATTTGGCTGGGAGCAGTAGCTCACGCCTGTTATCCTAACACTGAGGAGGATGAGGCGGTAGATTGCTTGAGCAATTCAACACTAGCCAGAGCAAGAGTTAAGACCCCATCTCTACTAAAAACAGAAAACTAGCCAGGCATAGTGGTATTGGCATGTAGTCCTACCTGCTCAGGAGGCTGAGGTAACAGGATTAGTTGAGCACAAGAGTTTGAGGTTGCTGTGAGCTATGATGATACCATGGCACTCTACCCAGGATGACGAAGGGAGACTCTGTCTCAAAAAATAAAAAACTATGCATTTATTGCTATTTGCTAAAATACATTAACAGAATATGCAGCAGATTATAAGTTAACATATCTGCCTTTCCCATTTATTTATCTCATAATATTTCAGTTTGTCACGTTTTTCCTTGTCATATATTTCCAAAATATATTTAATAACCTAAGCTTTTTTTGTGCCCCTGACCTTACAAATGTTTTGCTTTTATAACTAAAACTCTTAACTATACAAATACAGATCCACATATCTTCCCCCAACAAACTGTACCCTGAAGAACTTATTAATTTCTCAGCTTTTTTAGTTTTGCCATGTCATTCATATTTCCTTTACACCTTTAAGTTGATCAAACACCTTTCTAAAAAATGATTTTTCCCTGGAGTAAAATGTGTTCCAAGCACAGTGAGAACAGACTGTTAATCTCTCCATTTTATTGACCTACTTCAGTTTTAGCTCATTAAACACAGACATCTCAATGATCAAAAAAAAATGAACCAAATGCAACTTAGTATAACCTTACTGAATAAGAGAGTTATTTAAAGAGCCAATAAATCTGAACAGGTAATTTAATATCAACAATCTCCCACTTAAATAGTATATATATGTAATGTACAAGTACATCCACAAATAATTTTTACATTTACCTGATCAATCAAGACACACTTTCGATTTTTTTTTTTTTTTTGCACAGTTTTTGGCTGGGGCCAGGTTTGAACCTGCCACCTCTGGCATATGGGGCCTGCGCCCTACTCCTTTGAGCCACATGCGCTGCCCCAAGACACACTTTCAGTGTGCGTTTTTATCCAACTCCCTCCTCAGACCAATCTTCTCCTGAACTGAATATTGAAGAAATCATAAACTAAATTCCTTTTAATGGATAAGACAAAAGAAGGCAAAAGAATACCTAAAAAGAAAGCTGCAAATATTATTTAATTATATTACCTCGATGGAATTATGAAAACTAAAATAGATTCGGTTATCATAGCAGAGAGGAAGGAAACTAGTAATTTGAACTCATTATCCTAATAAGAGTAATAAACAATTTAAATTATGAAATAAGAAATATTTAATAGCTTTAAAATATAACTATATTCAATACATAAATTTAAGTTAATAACGTAATAGCTGAACCAATATCAAAATATGCATATTTGTTTAAACAATCCTTTCTACTTAGGTAAAATTCCCTACCTAAACAAATAATAATTCATACAGAAAAAGATAATTTTCTAAGATATTATTGAAAACATGTCTTAAAGACACAAACTGAAGTGTCTCTCAAAAGATGAATGGATAAAGAAAATGTGGTATACATACATGTATGAAGTATGGAATATTATTGATACATCATACATAATGGAATATTATTTGGCCATAAAAATAAGAAAATCCTGTCATTTGTAACAACAAAAATGAACCTAGTGGACATTTTGTTAAGTGAAATAAACCAGGTGAAGAAAAACATATTGCATTAACTCATTCATGTGTAATCTAAAAAAGATGATTTCACAGAAGCAGAGTATAGACTCATGGTTACAAAGGTTGGGGCAATTGGGGAGAAGGGGATAAGATGTTGGTCAAAGGATACATATTTACAGCCAAATAGGAGGAATAAGTTCAAGAGACTTTATTGGATAGCATACTGACTACAGTTAATGACAATGTATTGTATTATTGAAAAATGCAAATGAATGTTAAATGTCCTCACCACAAAAATAACACCTATGCAAATTAATTCATACTTTAATTAGCTAGATTTAACCATTCCACGATGTACTTAGACCATATTCAAAACATCATGTTGTACACAATAAATACATACAATTTTAACTGTCAACAAAAAATTAATTATTTTTTTGAAGGATTGGGTATTTCTAAAATTGGAATTGTTTAGAAACATCATACTTACTATCATATATCATGTTCTGTGATTTAATAGCAATTATTTGTTCACTTGTTCTGAAAGGCTGTGGACTCTCTGTTTGGTCTGGATGGAGAATGAACTCCAAGTCAATGTTCTTTAATAAATAATGATCTTCTCAGCTCAAAAACAATTCCATAGATAAGTGATACATATTTCACTCCCAACATGGAATTAACAAGTGTGGGAGATAGAAAAACTGAATCATTGTCTAGTTCTTTATTATTAACTACCTCAAGGAAATATACTATTTTTCAAGAATATATTCAGGCTCAGCGCCTATGGCTCAAGTGGCTAAGGCACCAGTCACATACACCTAAGGTGGCGGGTTCGAATCCAGCCCAGGCCCACCAAACAACAATGACAGCTGCAACCAAAAAATAGCTGGGCGTTGTGGCAGGCGCCTGTGGTCCCAGCTATGTGGGAGGCTGAGGTAGGAGACTCACTTGAGCCCAGGAGTTGGAGATTGCTGTGAGCTGTGATGCCAGGGTATTCTACCCAGGGGCACAGCTTGAGGCTCTGTCTCAAAAAAAAAAAAAAGTATATTCAAATAAAACACAAACTGACCATTCCAAAGCCAAATATAAATTATAGTTGATCATCTTTATTTTTATCCACTCTCCCAATAATTGGTCAACTAATGCTCTATGGTAGACCAGTCACACTGGCTACATGACAATAACAGCTAGGCAAATGAACCCTTAAATGTTAAGTAATTTTCTTTTTCTTTAAGAACATTTGAGGAAACTCTCTTCTAGACATTTGTCCGGCAATTAATTTATTCTGTTTTTTAAATGTTAAATGATAAAGGTTCCTTGAAATTTAAATTTAAAAGACTTGGGCCACTTTATAAGTGACAAAATTACATAAGAAAAAATTAACTCCATAAAAACATTACTCAGCAATGCAAGTGAGCCCAGACAAGAATATATTTTAAGAAATTTCATAGTCTATGTTTCTCATTCTCTTAAGTGCAAAAAATTAAACACAATAAATAATCTACTAGTTAACTATAAATGTAAGACAAATTGAATAAATCAAAATATTTATTAATGTTGGCTTAATCATAGAACAGAAAGAGAAAGCAATCACAGATCCTTCTCTCAAGAAGCCTACAGTCTAGTAAAGAGAAAAATATATTTAAAATAAGTATTGCAAAAATAAAAAGTAAAAAAAAAATTAAAATCAGTAATGGTACTTTGAGTCCCTATAATTACATCAGAAACAGCTAAGTATTGACCCATATGTGGTGAGTTGCAGGACTTCAGGGCTAATCAAGGAAAATCCTGGGCCACAAGATGGCAGCAGTACACAATGAGCTTTACTTGGATGGTGCTTTGACAGGTTGCCTGGGAAAGGACATCCCTTACAACAGGAAACCTTCCAGAGACAAGGGTGCCATAGCATCACCCAGGAGAGAGAGGAACTGGAGTGAGAGCTCAAGTGTCTAGATGATAGCAGTGAACAGAAAGAAATGAAGTCTCTAAGTCAGAGAGCTTTGAGGGGCAGCAATGGCCTGGGGTCTTCTATGGCCACAGGGTTTATCTATGGCTAGCAGATGTTAGGTAAAGTTTTGTGAGCTAAACAAAGCAGGTAGGAAATGGCTGAAAAGACCTTTATTTGAGTTATATTTAAAGCACCTGAATGTGAAAAAATTGATTTGGGCAACAGTGGTCTTCAAACTAATGGTCCCACCCTACTATGAAGTAGAATAACATGGGAGCCCATCTTTAAGCCATTTATATAACACCATTAAAAAAAATCATTGTATAATGAAACAGAATCTTACATACTCAATAACCCTTGTCTGGCTAACAGAGTTTAACTTAGTCAGAATTAGAGAAGTTCAAAAGACATATCAAAATGCTCCCTAAAGCTTTCCTAACTATTCAATAAATACCTCAACTCTTATTCTGTGCCAAGCACTGTTCTAGACACCAGATAGACCACAGGAAAAAAGGTACACATCAGGACAAGTTACATAATTTACAGGGCCCAATACAAAAAGAGAATTAGGTCCTCTATGCAAATTTCACTAGGAAAGAACAGAACATTAAACCAAGCATGGAGTTCTGACAGTACGATCAAGCCTATGAAACTGTTCCTGGTAGACAGTCTCTTTCTGCATCATATATACAATCTAGTGTTGAAAGATGGAGAGTTTAAAGGAAATGAAAAGAATGTGGCACCATGATAAATGCCATGCAGGAAACAAAGATTCTACAAGAGTAACTAGTTTGATAGTTTAATTTAGCCAACCTTGAAAAGACCTCTCTGAAGAAATGACTTTATGCTAAGGCTTGAAACATGTAATTCAGTCAACTACACAACACATGTGTGGGGGGGGTGCGGGGGGGAACTACATGATGGACAGCACGTGTCAGTGGTTCTCAGTTTTGCCACTGAGTTTTGCCTCCCAGTTGGCAATGTCTGGAGACATTTGTGGTTGTCACAATTTGGCGGTGGGGGTACTGCTGCTGGCATCTGGTGGATAGAGGTCAGAGATGCTTCTCAACATCCTGCAATGCAGAAGACAGCCTCCAACAACAAAGAATTTTCCAATCCCAATGTTTATTCTCAGGTTTAAAATCCTGAGAATGAAATGAACGTAGATCATGTGCAAAGATGTGTGTAGACTAACAGTTTGGCACATTTGCCTTTGTATCCTCAGTCATGTGACTTTATGGTACTGAATCTGGAAACCTACATGGTTCCTTTCAACAATATGGGAGAATTTAATTTATGCTACAGAGATTCAGTGAAATACTATATAGACATTTTAAAACATGTTAAAAAGGATATTTAATGGCATAAGAGATACTAACATGATCCTAATTGGAAAAGGCACATTAAAAAGATAAAATAATCCTATGTTCTTTAAAAAAAAAAAGTACTTATAGGGCAGCACCTGTGGCTCAATGGGTAGGGCACCAGCCCCATATTCTGAGGGTAGCAGGTTCAAACCCGGCTCAGGCCAAACTGCAACAAAAAAATAGCTGGGCGTTGTGGCAGGTGCCTATAGTTCCAGCTACTTGGGAGGCTGAGGCAAGGGAATCGCCTAAGCCTAGGAGTTGAAGGTGGCTGTGAGCTATGCGACACCATGGCACTCTACCAAGGGTGATAAAGTACTTTTTTTTTCTTTTGTAAGAAAAAAAAAAAAGTACTTGCATACTTAGCAAAGAGCTGATGAAGATACAGAAAAGAATGCAAAGCAGTCTGGGTGGTTATTTCTAGACAGTAAAATTATTTTACTTTCTTTGTACTTTTCAGAACTTTAAATTTTCAAGAGAACATGTAGTCATTCATAAAAACATAGTACTACAAAAATCAAATCATTTTCTATCTATAAAAGAACACAGTACATTCAACTTACATGATAGCCATATGTGGGCATGAAGCAGCTAATCAAAAGCCATGTTTTTTACTATGATTCATGGAGGAATGAATAATCATTTTAGGATGACTTTGCAGTATCATTAGTGAAATCTGAAATTTACCCAAGCTGAAAAATAAAAAATTGAGGGCACAGTTGGTGCTGCTTTTTCTTCTAGTTCATCAGTTCTCAACCTGTGAGTCGCGACCAACAGGAGCTGTATTAAAGGGTTGTGGCATTAGGAAGGCTGAGAACCACTATTCTAGTTGAAGGTCAACCTCTTACAAAAGAAAGGTAGACATGAAAAATGGCTACCCTCTATCAAAATTCATTGCTACTGTTACTTAATTGAGTAGATCAGGTACCACATTCATATAGAATCTACTTCAACAAGGCATTTTAACTAAATGATCTGTGATTTGTCAGTTGAACAGTTTTACTAAGAGACCATTCATTTATATTATAAATCATGTCTGTTTAGGAGAGATACCTAGTTAGAATGTTAGTCTTACCAGTTAATTATAAAAGAAATGTGGACAATGTGGCAAGTAGATTAAGCAAATACACCCACTCACCAAAAGCCCATATTCTAAAAAGCATTAGGCTGGAAACAAGAAAATATAATTTGGAGTAGGGTACGACAGGAGTAATTGTAAAATACAATTCTTAAGTTCCCAAAATTGTACCCCTACATTCCAATTATATAAATAGAGGATGTTGGACACCTGGGTAAAAGGAACTTAAATTATGGAGGGAGAGAGGAGGAAGGCCCTGTATATTTATAGCCAACACACAATATTTATAGTTGACCATATGAGGGAATAGGGGATGAAAAACGTAATTCATGTCTGATATTCATATTCTATTGTCCTAACATACAAAATTCAACTCACTTCCCCATTATTAAGCTCACTAAAGGCCGTTATAAAAATGAAACACACCACAACTAACAGAGGGACTCTACCTAACAAATTCAAAAATTGTGACCTGACTTTTTGTGTCCTTACAATAACCTGAAATAAAAATAAATAAATAAGTAAATAAGCACAAACAAACAAAACTAAAATACACTATTCCCTTGGACATCAAATCACAAGCTGGACTTTCATGGGGAGAAATGGACAAACTGTCCTATCACTGCATCTGGCCATAGTGGTGTTCAGGATTCAACATAAGCAACGCACATGGAATGAGAAAAGACCACTTGAGACCTGTGGCTGTAACAGGACAGAAACGAGGACGGTGCAGCCTCAAAAATGACTTATCGTTCCCCTCTTTTAACTAACTCCAGTTACTACTACTTCTTTATTAATGAGGACTACTACCCTACCCTAATCTTTTTAACCTTGAGTAAAGCTACTAAGATAGCCAACTGTGGAATTGCCTACTTCATTAAACCCTCCTTACAATCATCTACCACAAGCTCTGACCTATAAAAAACCCTCCAGCTGCTTATAACCAATGTACCCATGGTTCCTATTATATGCACTCTCCCTTGCTGCAACAAGCAAAACGAGCCTAATTTGTCTGACTACAGCTTGGTTGACAGTGGTCCTTAGCTGGTGGGCTTCAACATAGGGCAATCCTCAAGGTAATAATCTGCCCTAGTGTCAGACTATGGGTCCCCATTTTGGCCCTGGAAATTTGATCACCATAAATGTGTTGTTCAAGCAGCAAAAGGGATTAAATTCATGAGTCACAATTCCAATTTAAGATTATGGCCACCAGCCTTCTAAACCACCCTGCTTGTGTTATTTTACCTCCATGAATACATACAAAACAATGGAGGTGGTGGGAGCAGAGATAGTGGCTATTAAGTGTTGGAGCTTACAGTGGTATAGGCTTGTTTCTTTCTTAGAGTTTTTTTAGCTCATAAAAAGAAACCAATTATTCACTATAACTTAAGAGATACCATTTCATATAGAAATGTATTTCCTGGTGGGAGGTGCAAGATGGTGGACAGGTATCAGCCTCCAACAGAAGCTCCCATCTATAAGGAAGGATAAAGTCCAGAAAATACCCAACAAAGTTGAAGACTGGGAGCCCAGCCGAGAGAGAAGAATGATCTGCAGGACTCCTCTGCTGAGGCAAGTTGCAACTCCTAGAAAGCAATCTACAGGTACATAATACATCCCAAAGGAAAAACGTCCGTCCCCTCCCCCAGGAAACTTGTGTTTTTCCCTTTGTTTTCTCTTTGCCTGCTCCTGAAAGTTTCCTACAGGCGAGAGGTGAACTGAGGACCTAAAATCCCACCCCACTTATGAGAGATACAGGAAATGGGGTCTACTCCCCTAGAGGGACCCTGCTAAGACTTCCAACACTCTCTCGCCAGGCAGAAAAATCCAAATAACTTTTCACTGCCATCTTGAATTTCTAGTCCACCCTTCCCCCTTTGCCTGCAGAGACAGTGAGAAAAGGCTCAGGGCTGCTAGGCACTCGGCATCAGCGTAGCTGCAGAGTTTGCTGCACTAGGGCTGTTAGGCGCCCACACTGCCAGGACTGCCCTGGGGACTGTTCCAGCTGCTGGGTTCCCCACAACACCACAGGCCGTGTTCCCCCTACCCTCCCAGGACTGATCCAGCTGCTGCTTCCCCCATGCTGGGGCTATTAAGCACTCTGCTCTACTGCGGGCAGGCCCCCAGGACTGATCCAGCTGCTAGGCACTCTGTGCCACAATGGGCCACCCCCAGGACTTATTCAGCTACTGCTTCCCCTGTGCAGGGGCTGTTAGGCCTCTGCGCCTCTGAGGGAAGCCCCCCAGGACCAGCCCCCAGGATTGATCCAGCTACAAGTTCTTGGCACACCAGGCCTGGTGCCTGGAACCCAAGAACTGCAAGAGGACAGTCATGGAGAGGAAACCACACTGAAGAGTCAGTACCAGAGGCAAAGAGCAATAGCAGCAACAGCTAGAACAATAAACCTCACAGGCCTGAGGCTTTCCACACAGGTATGCCCTATCTCTGTAGGCAACCAGAGGAAGCCAGGATCTTCTCCAGTGACAGCCACTGGTGGAATAGTTTGGGGACAGTCTTCAAACGGTGCAAATTCAGTATGGGGCAGAATGAGTGGAAAAACTCTGGTAACCTGAATAACCAGAGTAGATAAACTCCCCCAAGGAAGGATGGGGCAGATGCAATTGAAGATCCCTTCCATAAACAGATGGCTGAGATGTCATAAATTGAGTTCAGAATCTGGACAGCAAATAAGATTAACAGAATGGAGGAAAGGAGGGAATTAGAATTTCAAATTATTCGAAAGCTATCTCAAGAATTCAATGATTTCAAAGATAAAATGACCAAAGATTACAAGACACTGAGGCAAGAGGTTGCAGCCCTTAAAGATCTGAAAAATACAATAGAATCCCTCAGTAATAGAATGGAACAGGCAGAAGAAAGGATCTCTGATACTGAAGACAAAGCTTTTGAACATGCCCAAGCACTCAAAGATGAAGAGAAATGATGAGCAAAGATGGATCATTCAGAGAGCTCTGGGACAATTCAAAGAAAACTAATATTTACCTTATAGGAATCCCTGAAGGTGACAAAATTGCTTCACAAAACACAGAGGCTATTCTTCATGAAATTATGAAAGAGAACTTTCCAGATATGCCAAGAGATTCTGAAATTCAGATAGCAGACAGTTTCAGAACCCCAGTATGACTAAGATATCCCCTAGGCACGTTGTAATTAACTTCACTAAAGTCAATATGAAAGAGAATATTCTAAAAGCAGCCAGACATAAGAAAACCATAACCTACAAGGGGAAGAATATTAGAATAACTGCAGATCTCTCTGCCAAAACCTTTCAGGCAAGCAGAGGATGGTCATCGACATTTAATTACTTAAAATAACTTTCAGCCCAGGATCCTGTATCCAGCTAAACTGAGTTTCATTTATGATGGAGAAATTAAATACTTTAATGACATTCATGCATTGAAGAAATTTGCCTAATTAAACCAGCTCTCCAGGAAATTCTCAGACCTAACCTCCATAATGACCAGTGCAATCCTCCACCACAAAAGTAAACTCACTCAGAAACTTTTGATCAAATTCCAACTTCCACAGTGGTGAAAGGATTATAAATGTCTACTGGACTTTTGAGCAACTCGATACCCAAAATTTTACCAGGCTTATCAATAATTTCAATCAATGTGAATGGCTTAAATTGTCCTTTAAAGAGGCACAGATTGGCTGATTAGATACAGAAACTCAGACCGGACATTTGTTGTATTCAAGAATCTTATCTTACCTTAAAAGATAAATATAGACTCAGGGTGAAGGGATGGTCATCTATATTCCAGGCAAATGGAAAGCAGAAAAAAGTGGGTGTTGCAATTTTATTCATAGATACAATAGGTTTTAAACCAATAAAAGTAAGCAAGGATAACCATAGCCACTTTATATTTGTCAAGGGTAATACTCAATATGATGAGATCTCAATTATCAATACTTATGCACCCAACCAGTATGCACCTCAATTTATAAGAGATACTGTAACAGGCATGAGCAACTTGATCTCTCCCAGCTCCATCATAGTTGGAGATTTTAACACTCCTTTAGCAGTGTTGGATAGATCTTCAAAGCAAAGAAATTTTAGATTTAAATTAATTATTCAACTTTTGGATTTAATAGACATCTACAGAACATTCCATCCTAACATAACTGAATACACGTTTTTCTCATCAGTCCACAGAACATTCTCCAAAATTGACCACATCTTAGGTCATAGGTCAAACATCAGAAAATTTAAAAGAATAGACATTATTTCATACATCTTCTTGTACCATTATGGAATAAAGTTGAACTCAGCAACAACAGGAATCTACAGACTCATACAAAAACATGAAAGCTAAATAACCTTATGCTAAATGATAGATGAGTCAGAGAAAAGATCAAGAAGGAAATTACCAAATTTTTAGAATAAAATGATAACAAAGATATGCGTTATCAGAACCTCTAGGATACTGCAAAGGCAGTCCTAAGAGGGAAATTTATAGCACTGCAAGCCTTCCTCAAGAAAATGGAAAGAGAAGAAGTTAACAACTTATTGGAACATCTCAAGCAACTGGAAAAGGAAGAACACTCCAATCCAAAACCCAGCAGAAAAAAAGAAATAACCAAAATTAGAGCAGAATTAAATGAATTTGAAAACAAAAGGATTATACCACAGATCAATAAATCAAAAAGTTGGGTTTTTGAAAAGGTCAATAAGACAGATAAACCTTTGGCCAACCTAACCAAGAAAAAAAGAATAAAACTCTAATTTCACCAATCAGAAATGGTAAAGATGAAATAACAACAGACCCTTCAGAAATTCAAAAAATCCTTAATATTACAAGAAACTTTATTCTCAGAAATATGAAAATCTGAAGGAAATC
>CAUYQV010010611.1:0-52714 GCA_963574575.1 Galagoides demidoff | reverse complement strand
CCCAGCTACTTGGGAGGCGGAGGCAGGAGACTCGCTTGAGCCCAGGAGTTGGAGGTTGCTATGAGCTGTGATGCCATGGCACTCTACCCAGGGGGATAGCTTGAGGCTCCGTCTCAAAAAATAATAATAATAATAATAATTCATATTAAATCATAACTGTATACATTTACAGGGTACAATATGATGATCTGATACACAATATAGAATGTTTAAATCAAACTAATTGACATAACTGTCACCTCACTTACTTATTTTTGTGGTAAGACATTTATAACATACTCTTAGTTGTTTTGAAACGTGCCCTTGAATTGTGCACATTAGGTGAGATCCCTCCAAATACCCTCCCTCCACTCCCCCTCCCTCTCCCCTCCCCTCTCCCTCCTGTCCCCTCTTTCTTTCTGGACTATCTTTGTGTTTTATCATTCGTCTGAAATCTATATTGATTTCATAATAGTATTGAGTGCATTGGATATTTTTTTTCCATTCCACAGCCATAAAAAAGAGGGAGATTTTACAACTTTTATGTTTACCTGGATGGAGCTGGATCATGTTCTTCTTCGTAAAGTATCTCAAGAATGAAGAAAAAAGTACCCACTTTTTATTTTCAAAGCACTAACACCAACTCAGGGGGACCACACCCTTTACTGTGCAGGCCAGTGCACTTCTGAGAGCAGAGGAGCACACTAACAGGTCCACTAGGACACAAATGTGACTATCCCAGGCAACCAGAACACACACCTACCTGATTTATTACGTATGCCTTGTGTATTTGGTTCTCATGTGCCTCCCCCCACTCAAATATAAACTTCCAGAGGGTAAGAATTACTCTGTTTCATTCACTGCCATTTTTCTGGAGCCCTGAGTAGCATCTGAAATGCCGCAGAAGCTCATCCAATATTTGATGAGTGAATAAATGAATTAAAAATGAATACCTCTGCCAGGCGCAGTGGCTCATGCCTGTAATCCCAGTACTCCAGAGGCCGAGGCAGGTGGATGACCTGAGCTCAGGAGTTCAGACCAGCCCGAGCAAGAATGAGACTCCCATCTCTAGAAATAGCTGGGCGTTGTGTCAGACACCTGTAGTCCCAGTTACTCAGGAGGCTGAGGCAAGAGGGTCACTTTAGCCCAGGAGTTTGAGGTTGCTGTGAGCTATGATGATGCCATGGCACTCTACCCAGGGTGACACAGTGAGACTCCATCTCAAAAAAAAAAAAAATGAATATCTCTGAATATCATCATTGGCATATGCGTGAGAATATCTTTAGAATAAATTCCTAGAAGTTGAAAGGCTGCATCAAAGGGTATATGCATCTTATGATTTGACAGATAAGACTGCACTGTACTCCAAGGAGTGTGCGCTAATTACCATGCCCACCAACCAGGACCAGGGCTTCTGCTCCCCTGGATCTCTGCGGCCTGAGTGTGTGCATATGTCTACAGATACACCCGTGTGCAGTCATACTCAATGTGCCGTACACACAGAGACCTGCAGACTCAGCCAGCCAAGACCAAGCACTGGGCCTTCCCCATTCCCAGGAGAGCGCATTTGGGTGCTGGAGGAGGGGGGGTGGGGGTGGGGTGAGGAGGGCCCTTTCTCACACCCATCCACAAGGGTATTTGGTGTCTCCTCTCTTCTCCTCATACCCCTTCCAGGCAGGACCAACATTTGCAAATTACCCTTCCAGCCAGCCCTGGACTATCAGACACAGCCTGGCAATACCCAGTGCAGGCCTAGCTCAATAAATGCTTAATTAATCAATCAATCAAGCCAAATCAAAGATTAGGTTGATTATCCAGATATTTTTATCTGCATAGCACTAGGCAACTCGTTAATTGCTTTTCTGCTTTTTTCTAAAGTTTGGTCCCGAAATGATAATATGTTTTGGAATTATGTAGATATAGCTTCAGAGGTCAAAAACCTTGATAAGTATGAAATATTCCCAGGGTGCCCTCAAAGCAGATTGCTGCAAAAGCAATAGTCGTTATCCTAGAAGTCGGTTTCTTAATGCTGCCATAATGCTGAGGTATAAACCACGCTGCCTTATGATGGCATAACTAAAGCCCACAGGTGCAGTTCTGCAAAAATAAAATGCCAAAGCCAAAGAAGATACGTCAGCAATGTTTTCCCCACCAGTGGATGTCCACACATACGCTGATCATGAGGACAAAGGCGCGTATTATTGCACAAGGGTCTAATTGTGCCTGTCCCTGTAGGATTCCATCGGAATCCCGGCAGGCCGCAGCTCCGTGAGAAAACATTATGTTGGGTAAAATGTAGCAAAGGGAGAAGGAGTGCAACCCGGTTCCTGGGCTTAATGAACTTCCCGTGGGTGGTGGAGATTTCTAGGAAGCTTCATGCAACAGCCTCCCCGAGCGCCATGTTGGGCTCCCCAAGTGTCTTCACATAGTCACTTAAGGGTTGCAAATTAACCTGCCTTATTTTCATTCACAGATCACGAGATGCTGAGATTTTTGTGCTATTTATTTTCAGCTGTAAATATTAGACTAGGCCCTTCCAGACATTAATCAGGTTGCAATTATTACGCTCTGACCGGATTTGGGGAGGAATAAAGTAATGGCATCCCAGCGGCCGTCTCTGCACAGCCCACAACCAGGCGCTCAGGGCAGACACACCCAGAACCTGCCACTTCTCCGTCGCTGCCCAGAAACTGGGCCCAAACAAGCCCCCAGGAAGGTGCGGTTGCAAGAGCAGGGAAGCCTAGCGAGTTCGGTACGATTGAGAATTTTGGGTCGCTTCCAGAAGCTGGAAAAAATATATAATAATTCCCCCAAAGCATTTCCCCCTTACTTTCTAAACATTTGCCTCTGATTTTTAAAAAGCTCTTTTGGGTTGAGCTGGAGCACTCACTGGCACATTCGTCTGCAAGGCGGTGATCTGGCAGTGGCCCACGCCTCCGAGACTGCCAGGAGGACTCCAGCGGCCCCCGAGCCCCGGGACGCGCCATCCCGACCATAAGCGCTGCCTTCACAGGCTGTCGGGGAGTGTGAACCGGGGACTGCAGAGCTGGCCGGCCGCCCGGCAGTAGCCACTTCCTCCCCCGCCCGCTGAGAGGCAAACACTCAGCGCAGAAAGATCAACAGCCGCAGCTTCCCAATCTCCTCTTCGCAACATTGTCAACACGTGTGCAGCCCCGCGCGGGTAGGAACAAGTCCACCAAGACGTGAGCCAACACACAGGCTCGTCACACGTCAGCCTTCATGGTCCGCTCAACACCTTGAAACGGCGCAACGCCGATGGACTGGTGCCCACTGGCTCTCCAGGGCTCCAAAGTCTGGTCAGGGTTCACCAAGGTTTGGGGGACTCTGAGATCTGGGGACACTGCCACCGATCAGGGGCATGTGTGCCTTCTTCAAGCCAGGATTGTCCGTGCAGGGCACACCTCCAGGTCTCGATAGAGATCACAGAAAGCACAGAAGCAGGGTCCAGAGAGGCAGTGCCCTGAGGCATGGGCTCCAGGGCATATACCTGGAACCACCTGCCATTCATCTGCCATCAATGGTACTACCTTCCCAGCAGCTCTGGAACCACTCAGCTCCAAATTGTCTGTCTGTTTTGAAAAGAAGTGGCAGAGCCGTCTTTCAGGGGGGCTGTAACCAACCTCACAAGGGCCAAGGGCAGAACACAACTTTAATAACGAGTAGGATTGGGTTCAACCTCTGGGCCTGCTACTAATAAGTGGGTGACCTTGAGCAGGCTTCAGAACCTCTCGGAATTTGGATTTCTTATTCTTAGAAATGGTGATAGTAGCATCTACTATCCCGATTTTGTTGTGAGAATTAAAGACCATGTGTGTAAATGCTCAGCGCCCAACCAGATGCAGAGCGTGGTTTGGGGTGTGGGCAGGGAGAGGCCCACAGTCCACCCACTGAGAGGAACACTCAGCCTCCCTGTGGTCTTTCCTCCAGCAGGGCGACCTTGCCCAGGACAGCCCCGGAAGCAGAAGGCAGAACCGATGTGCTTCTGAAAAGGATCAGAGCTTTGAGATAGTGTGAAGAGGAGACAGCACAGGCCACATTCACAATCAAAGACATAGTGGGAGTGAGAGCAGGAGACTTGGGTGGGAGGGACAAGAGGACAACCCCCAGCTAAGTGTGCCCCACCACACTCACAGCTCAGGGAGAGAGCAATGCACGGGTGACGTGTCGAGGGACACTACTGAGAAGCAGCAGTGGACAGAGCCCTCACCAGCAGGCATCCACCTGCTGACTATTGTGCCAACACCCAGGACTGTCCGCAGCAGACCCTCCACAGCCACCCAGGCACCGAGACAGACCATGCGTGGGTCACCAGTCAGCTCCCCGTAAAGAACCGTAAAAGCATTGGGGCCCCCGGAGGCCTTGTGGGGTTGCAAGGAGGAGGTTCACCCCTGCATGGGGATGGACTGAGGACTTTGGCACCCCAGGTGGGGTGTGCACACCCCATCACACAGGCAGTTGAGAACGCTGCCTGTCCTCACCACGGCTCTGGTCCAGAAGGTCAAGGTCACACCAGGGGGAAGTGGCCAGGCAAGTTCCCAGAACAGGAAAGCAGAGATTGAAAGAGGTTCCTGAGGTCAATTTAGGGATGCCTATGATGTGACAGGAACAGGACACGAGGGATAAATGCCATCTCAGACTTCCTCCTGGAGAAGGATGTTTTCTGTTTAGAGGAAGTATTTTGATTAAGTGGCCTGTGGTGTGCGGTAATAGTCCAAGACATGGTGGGCTGTAAACTGCTGTCCACGATCAGGTAGAATGGCAGGGCGCTTTGTTTCACTGGGCTTGCATTTGTTGGGGGGCAGGACTGTGGGAAGAGCTGAAAAGTAGGTATAGAGAGGAGAAAGATCCCACATCCTGGCATGACCTCCTGACTGTCATCGCCTAGAGGACGGTCAGGAATGACCAAGAGTGGTCATCGGCAACCAAAAATTTCTTTTTGTTGTTGTTTTGTTTTTGTTGAGATAGAGTCCCACGCTATGCCCCTGATCAGAGTGCAATGGCGTCATCCCTCGCTGCAGCCTCAGACTCGAGCTGTGGGCATCCTGCTGCCTCAGCCTCCAGAAGCTGCTGGGATTACAGACACTCGCCGTGGTGCCCGGCTGGCTTTTTCATTTTTTTTAGGAGTCGGGGTCTCCCTCTTGCTCAGGCAAGTCTCAAACTCCTGAGCTCAAGCAATTCTCCCTCCTCATCCTCCCACAGTGGTGGGATTACAGGCGTGAGCCACCGCGCCTGCCTGAAATTGCTATTAAGGATGCTATAAGATCCTATACCACCCTAAAAGGAAAACTTTTTCTCTACTCACGACATTCCTGACATAAAATGTGTGGGTTTTCCACACCAAGGACTTTTCCAGTTCTCTGCAAACACCAACTGGGTCTCCAGTGACTCAGTTCAATTCTAACCCTAACTACCCAGAGGTAGCGTCAGACCCCATATGACTGCCCCCTCCCACTTCAGATGCCAATTGCAAGGGGTGGGTCCCCAGTTGTTGCTCACACTTTTGTTATCTGCCTTCGAATCAGGGGTTCTAACAAGCCCCTCCTCAGATTCAATAATTTGCTATCACAGCTCACAGAGCTCAAGGAAACACTTTACTCACTGTTACCAGTTAATTATGAAGGCTGAAAATGAACAGCCAGATGAAGAAGTGTGTAGTGAGTGATCGGGAAGGGCAGGAGGTCCACAGGAACTTCTGTCCCCATGGAGCTGGGTCCGCCACTTTCCTGGCACATGGGTGTGTGTTCACCAACTCGGAAGCTCATCAAATCTCATTGTTCAAGAATTGTTAGAGCTGGCTTGGCGTCCATAGCTCAGTGGTTATGGCATCAGCCACATATACCAAGGGTGGTGGGTTCAAACCCAGCCCAGGCCTGCTAAACAACAATAACAGCTGCAACAAAAATTAGCCGGGCATTCTGGCGGGCACCTGTAGTACCAGCTACTTGGGAGGCTGAAGCAAGAGAATCGCTTAAGCCCGAGGGTTTGAGGTTGCTGTGAGCTGTGACACCACGGCACTCTACCCAGGGTGACAAAGTGAGACTGTCTCAAAAAAAATAATAATAATTGTTAGAGCTTAACAGGAGCAGACCTCTTCCTGGATGTTGGTAAGTAGGGCTGGCAGTTCCAAACCTCTAATCACTTGGTCTTTCTGGTGACCAACCCCATCCTGAAGCCTTCTCGGGGTCCCAGCCCACATCACCTCTTTTGTGTAAACTCAAGTGTGATCAAAAGGGTTGATTATAATTGACAATGGAGATGCTCCTATCACTCAGGAAATTCCAAGCATTTTAGGACCCCTGTGTCCAGAACCAGGGACAAAGGCTGGGCATGGTGGCTCACACCTGTAATCCCAGCACTCTGGGAAGCCAAGGCAGGTGGATCGTCTGAGCTCAGGAGTTAAGAGACCAACCTGAGCAAGAGTGAGACCCCGTCTCTACTAAAAATAGAAAAACTAGCCAGGCATTGTGGAGAGTGCCTGTAGTCTCAGGTACTCAAGAGGCTCAGGCAAGAACATGGCTTGAGCCCAGGAGTTGGAGGTTGCTGTGAGCCATGATGGAGCTACAGCACTCTATCCAGGGTGACAGAGTGAGACTCTGTCTAAAAAAAAGAAAAAAAAAACTCTATGGACAAAGATTGAATACATTTCTTATTATACCACAGATCCTCTGCCATCCAGTGATCACTAAGGCTTTTCTGGGTAAAGACTTTTGGAAAGGGTGAGAATGAGGTCTAGGGATCCTGAAACATGAGCAGAGCACACACAGTCCACCTAGACAGAGGGGCCAGGGCACCAAGGCAGAGCTGATACCTGCACTGAGGCGGGAGGCAGGGGCCTGGGTGCAAACCCAGCCCTGCAGCTAAGGGTTTTTGAGACTCTGCAAAAACACCTTCCCCTCTCTGGGTTTTATTGATTTAACCTTCAAATGGGCATATTTCCTTCTAAGCCCACATTGTAGGACTCTGGTTTCAGTCCAGCACTGTCTTCACAAGGCGATGTGGGGCCGTGGTGGTGATGAGCAGAGCATCTGTGCCTTTGTATGGAGTGCGCTTGACACCACAGTATCATGAATTTTCTCACAAATCGTATATGCAGAAACTGCTTGGATGGAACTGTAAGATCACTTCAGATGCACTATTGATTTTCATTATTTTAGCTTTCTTTATCCTCGAGTTCCCTGCAGCCACCTCCCAATTTGATTTCACCCAGCAGAACAATCTCTGCCTCTTCTTTCTAGTAATCAGTTTGTAAAACCTCAGAACCTGGGAGTCAGAGGATCTAGGCTGTTTGGGGTAGAATGTGTCTGTCCTTCCAGGGTAGGCATGGCGGCTCACACCTGTAAACTCAGGACGTTGGGAGGCTGAGGTGGAAGGATTGCTTGAGATTATGGAGTTCAACACCAGCCTGGGCAAAAAAGACAGACCCCACTTCTGGGGTGGGTGTCTTGGTGTGCCCCTGTAGTCCTAACTATTTGGGAGGCTGAGGCAGGAGGATTGCTTTGCTTGAGCCTGAGAGTTCAAGGCTGCAGTGAGCTATGATTGCACCACTGCACCCCACCACCACCCCTTGTTCTGGGTGACAGAACAAGGCCCATCTCTAATAAAAAATAAAAAGGATGTCTCCTTCTGTAATAGGGATGGTGCCTGCTGACCTCCGGGAGCCACGAGGAACTCCTCTGCCTACAGCATGTAGGTGTCCTTCAGTGACAAAGCACATCGTCAACCACTCACCCCTGCACACCCTTCTCATACACAATAAAGAAGGCGACTTCCGTTATGAAAAAAATATCCTGCTCATGTACAAATGCTTTATCCCCCCACTATGACTGCCCACTGGGGAACACTGAGCATGCCTCTGGTTGGGGCTCGCCAGTGCCCATGCCCCCTCCCTTTGTCCCCTTTGGAACTTTTCCCTTGCAGCGACTGAGCTATACAGCTTCTAGGCAGCACCAGTTCCTCAGAAGGCCAAACAAGTTCATTTTCTTTATTTTATTATTATTATTTTCCATAATTTTCTTTATTGTTGGGATTCACTTTGTGAGGACACAAAGAATTAGGTTACACTGATTGCATTTGTTAAATAAAGTCCCTCTTACAGCTGTGTCCTGCCCCCAAGAAGTGCGCCATACACTGTGACCTCCATCCGCCACCCTCCTCCCCCTCCCCGCTACCTCACGCCCCTACCCTCCCCATTATATTAGCTCATCTACTGCCTTCATGTTAGAATTGAGTACGTTGGATTCTTGCTTCTCCATTCTTGTGATGCTTTACTAAGAATAATGTGTTCCACCTTCATCCAGGTTAATACAAAAGATGTAAAGTCTCCATTTTTTTAGTGGCTGAATAGTATTCCGTGATATACATATACCACAGCTTGTTAATTCATTCCTGGGTTGGTTGGCATTTAGGCTGTTTCCACATTTTGGTGATTGTAAATTAAGCTGCAATGAACAGTCTAGTGCAAATGTCCTTATGATATGATTTTTTTCTTCTGGGTAGATGCCTAGTAATGGGATTGCAGGATCAAATGAGAGATATAATTTGAGTTCTTTGAGGATTCTCCATACTTCCTTCCAAAAAAGTTGTATTAGTTTGCAGTCCCACCAGCAGCATAAAAATGTTCCCTTCTCTCCACATCCACGCCAGTATCTGCAGTTTTGAGACTTTGTGATGTGGGCCATTCTCACTGGGGTTAGGTGATATCTCAGGATAGTTTTGATTTGTATTTCTCCAATGATTTTTCCAGCAAAGGAGGCCTCTTCTGACTTCACAGAAGTCATCTAAGGGGCTAAGAGCCCTGGGGCATCCTTTCAGCACCTCCCCTCTGATTCACTGTCATCCCAGAACAGATTACCTCTGGATACAAACAGCAAGATATTAGAACTGGACACTGGCTCTGCCTCTGGTATTAGGGGACAGCCACAGGTAGCTTTATATAGAATGACTTCTATGACAGAGCAAAAAGATATACAACTCCAAGGCTATTTTACAAACAAAACAGGATGACGAGTGAAACCAGAAGGGCTGCTCCCCCCCCAAAAAAAAACTTTCAGGAGAACAGGAAATAAATCAAAAAACCATCACAGAGAAAAAGACCAGGGGACTCGGAAGGAGCTCACGCAATCATTCTCTTGTACAAAAGGCTGGGCACTGTCCTAGGTGCTGAATCTCCACGCAGCTGAGAGCAGCCAATGGGGTCCCAACTCCTCTGACAACATCAACAATTAAGTTTGCAAACTCATCCTAGAGAAAGTACTAAAGACCCCCCTGCTGAATATCACTAGAGCCACCTTCCAAGGACTCCCTTGGGAAGCTACTCACCAAAGCAGGTGTCTAGTCCACCCTTCAAGACAATTTTGGAGCTTTTTTTGGAATGGCCATCAGAGCTGTCATCATATTACCCTTGATGTCCTGCCTGTCATCAGAATGTCTTCCTTTCAATACTTCCTTCATCTTCAGGAAAGAAGAAAGTCATTGGGGGCCAGATCAGGTGAGTAGGAGGGTGTTGTTATATAATTTTTTATTTACTAAAACTCTCTCACAGACAGCGCTGTGTGAGCTGGTGCATTGTTGTGATGCAAGAGCTACGCCTTTCTCGTGCCAGGATTTTCAGGTACAATTTTCTTTACTGGGCCAGGTGTGGTGGTTCACACCTATATTCTAGTGTTCTGGGAAGCCAGGGTGGGAGGACTTGGTGAGCTCATGAGTTCAACACCAGCCTAAGCAAGAGAAAGAACCTGTCTCTACTAAAAACAGAAAAGTTAGCAAGGCACTGTGGCGAGCACCTGTAGTACCAGCTATTCAAGAGGCTGAGGCAGGAGGATCATTAAATCCAGGATTTTGAAGTTGCTGTGAGCTTTGACGATGTCACTGCACTGCAGTCTGGGAAACAGAGTGAGACTCTATCTTAAAAAAAAAAAAAAAAAGCTTTTCTAACTGTTTCTCTATCAATGTTTACTAGGTCTGCTATGCTTCTCACAGTTAGCTGACAATTTTGACACACAATTCAGTGAATTTTTGCACTGTTTTGTCAGTTCTGCTCATAACTGGCCACCTAGCATCTCTTCATCAGTGATGCTTTCTCTCCCTTCAGAAAAATGTTCAACCCATTTGTACACTGCCATTTCTTCATGGCATTAACCCCATAAACTTGGACTGACATGTCCCTGATTTCACTTCCACTCTTACTAAGTTTAACAAGAGGTTTACAAACGGTTGTTCATTTCTCCAACTCAAGCTCCGTCCGATATTCTCACAACAGCACACAAAACCCACAACAATAATGAACACCACTCAGCAAGACACCACCACACGTCAACACGAAAACAGCAATGAGATGCTGATAGACTAAGGTTATGAAACCTTGCTGAGTTGTTTGTACAGTGCTGCCAATGTAAGCACACAGTGGCAAGTTCACAAACTTAACTGTCAGACCTCATACATAAAAGTAAGGGGAAACCAAAGATCAAGTTGTAAATATATCACAGACAGGATAACTTCAGAAAGTTGTAAAAGTCTTAAATATAATAGGGTGGAGTGAGTGAGAGACATTGGCAGGGTCAAGGAGGCCACTACTATATCCTGGGTGATCATGAAGCCTCTCAGAGGAGATGACATTATGAGCATGAAGAAACAAAGAAACCCAGGGTAACTCCTGGAGTATTTTGCCTCGAACAACTCTTTGATGGAAATAAATTATCTGTGTGTCAAGTACTTTTTTTTAGGGTAAGATGGTTCATTACTTTTTATTTCAGGGTTAACATGAGGGTACAAATGTTTAGGTTACATTGTTTTCATTTCTAAGGTAAACTTCAAGTTGTAGTTGAGCCCTTCACACAGGAGGCGTGCTGAACACCCTCACATTGTGCACATTAGGTGAGACCCCACCAATCACCGTCTCTCCTCCCCACCCCTCCGGCTGCTCTCCCCCCCCCCCATTAGAATATACTTATGTTTTTCATGTGGGTGTGTAGTTGTTTATCTATGGGTTTCATATTAGTATTGAGTACAGTATATACTTTTTTTTCAATTCTTGTGTTTCAACTCCATCCAGGTAAACACAAAAGATATAAAGTCTCCATCTTTTTATGACTAAATAGTATTCCATGGTCTGCATATACCACAGATTATTAATCCATTCCTGGGTTGGTGGGCATATGGGTTGATTTGACATCTTGGCAATTGTGAACTGAGCTGCAATAAACATTCTAGCATAAATGTCCTTGTGGTAAATGATTTTTTTCCCTCTGGGTAGATACCCTAATAATGGGATAGTGTGTCAGGATTGATGACAAACCCTTTCCATCATTCTTCAAAGGGATATAAGGTCTGGTTGTATTTTGTTTTTCAGGAGCTTAGGAGCCAATTCATAAGAAATATAAATGGTGGCAACATTCAACGTGAGAAATATCTTAGCTTTTGTTTGCATGTGAAGATTTTGAACCTACTTCTTCAGAAGAACAAATGCCAAGCAGAGGTTAGAAACAAATGCTGGCATAAATGTAAACATCCACATTGTAGAGACTCCATCAAAGCCAGGCCCTTTCTCTGCCAGAAATGTGTTTCTTATCTGCAAAGGGCAGGAGAGAAGCCTCAACCCAACTGTCTGGTTGGGGATCCAGAATTGAAACACAACCCAGTGGGTCTGGAAGCCAGCTTCAAGAATGGAGAATGGAGCATTTATTTTTGAGAATTCTAGTAGGTTTTTGTGGATGGGAGTGTGCAAGAGTAAGTAAGGGCATGAGGGAGGGATGAGATTTTAGAAGAGACAGATTATGGAAGAAGAGAAACTGCAAACAAATTCATGGGAACCGATGGGCTGCCTAGCAGCAAACATCATTTCTGTGAATCCTGTAAAGGAATCGCACAACTATTTCCAAGTGCATTTGCTTGCTGTGTGCACGGCCTCTAATGAGACACAGTTTCTAGCCAATTGGATTGCACGCTGCTGGGTGCCAGCTTGGCGATTCACTCTGCGTTTAGCACCATAGCCTGTGAACCTGGTTAGTAACTACTCTGCACGGACAGCCAGAATCTTTCATGGCACTTCACTTTCTTCTTAAAAGGAAAGGATGGGGTAATGATGAGGAAGATGATAAAAGGAGTCCAATCAGGGTAGCATCTTGGAAAGCTGAACGCACGGAGCTAAAGTGACCCAGATAATGAGCCCTTTTTAAAGCTTTTCTGGATCATTCCAGGGAAGAGCTTCATCCATTTTTTCCGCCGTTCTCTGCCCTTCTGCTCTCGTTGGGAGGACGAGGCCTCTCCATTTCTTTCCTTTCAGGCTCAGGATAATTTAGAACCCTGTGGTGAGCGAGACACCTGGGAATTTGGTCTGGAGCAGATTGAACTAGAGGTGCAGGGGTCAGGGAGCAGTGGAGAGTAATTTGGGTACAAAGGCCTCAGACTTCAATAATCTCAATTATAAATATAAATGTTCTCCAGTGTCTGACGCCATTGGAAAATAACCATCCCCAGAAAAGCAGTCACCCTCGACTCTGTCTCTTATCATTGGTCCACATAAACATAAAACCTTGAGCTGAACCAAGAATCAGAGGACGAGCATGCCCCATAGAGCTGCCTTAGAGTCCACCATTTACCTTGAAAAATCTGTGATCACCCTCCCCACATTCCCCCTAACCTCTGTCCAGAACAAGAGAAAAGGTGTGTTAACTGTGATGCCAGGAAGCATTCAATGACATGTGTCCTGCTCCTCCCACAACAGGACACTTCCTGGGTAAAACAGCTCACCCCCAAACCTCCTTCCCACAAGGTCAGGGCAGGCAAACGTAGGGTCAGTCTCTCTGGAAGATGAATTTTGGCTGCAATTTCTTTCAATGAGAACTGGATGAAGGTAATCAGAACCACTGGGCTGATGAATCGCGTCGATGGAAGCTACGCTCCACCAACACGTGAAACTTAAATGGCTCTAATGAAAGGTGTTGGTGGCAATGACAACAAATGTCTTTGACTTACAATGGGAAAGACCTTCTTAGCTCAGAGACATCAGAAAAGAGTGTGTGTGCATGTGAGTTTGCAGGTGTTGTGTGCACGAGCATACATGTGTGTGTGTGTCACGTTCGAAGTAACAGAAGCCAAGCTGCCTATTGATTTTCTGACAAGCTACATGGTCCTTTTCAACCACCAAAAACAGAAAGATGACCGTGAGCAAATAAATATTGTCAGGAAGCATACACCAGGCAGGCCTGAACACTTGATTGAATCAGCTCAGGACAGCAACCAAGTCCTGCTACCACCATGGTCCAGATAATCCTCCAGGCACCGCGCACGGCCCCTTAGGTCAAGTCCAGAAGTTGCACAGCTCATTGGTTTTACACCAACATGTGCTGATTGAAAAGTGGCACCCTGGAGAGCCATGAATTGTTTTAAGTATTTTGTGATCTAACCTCTTAAGACTTCAGGCAAATACAATTACTTCCCAGAAGAGAATATTTCCCCTACACTTGCTTCAAAGAACCCAGTGTTACCAAGCCATGTGGGACTTAGCCTTTGTTTGGTGATGTGTTGGTGAGGTGATTCCAAAATAGAAAATAAGTTTAACTGGGGAAGTGCGTGGCTTTGTGTAAATTAACAAATAAGAGCTGCTCTAAGGGGCCAATACAGTCAGGGCTGGGAAATGGCCGGATTTCCCTATCAGCACGCAGAGTAGCAGCCAAAAGGCAGTCACTTCTAACGCACAAGAATAGATGCTGCCGTTACCGCAGTTCAAGGAACTTGTCTTGTTAGGCCATTTTATGTAAATACTTTCCAACATACTCAATCAGCCCCCTCAAATTGATGCTGTCACCAAAAATTAAATCAATAACTTCTTGGGAGAGATGAATAAGGATCTTATCTAATAATCAACTTATTTGAGATTTGCTGGCCGCTACTCCCCAAAGGCATTTCTCAATTATTTACATTTAGCTATACATTACTTTGATTTTTGTCTCAGTTGCCCATTCAGATAAAATGTGAGCCTCTAATTTAATTTTGTTTTGGATTTCTTTTGACATATCTATCTATGCCAATCGCCCGGGAGGAAAAGGCCATCAGAGATCATGATAGTTACGGAAAACACTTATCGGGCACTTTTAACATGCCAGGCTCTGGGCTCAAGCCATCACCAGGACTGTCGACTTCAATCTTTAGGCACATCTGTGAGGAGACCAGGCTTTGGTATGGCTCATTCTATGGATGATGAGCTGGAGCTGAGATCAAGTGTCTTATTCCTGGGATTTGACCCAGGCAGTCTGACCCTACAGCCCTGCTCCGGCCACTGGGAGCTCCACTTCCCAGGGACATAATTCCAAGAGGCGACTTTCCTAAGACCTCCCAGTCTGTGTCAGCTGATAATCACAGGGGCACAGACGTCAGACACTAGAATGGGCCTAAACCAATGACCCAGGCCCAGGATGAGGTCAAAGTCACTTCTGTCCACTGTTCTCCTCTGCTGATTGGTTTCCTTCTGTCTAAGATATCTGCCCTGCTCTAGGACAGAGCGTCATCTATTACATTCTTTAGACCAGTGTTTTTCAACCTTTTTTATCTCACAGCACACTTGAACTGATAGTTAAGCTTCTGTGGCACACTTAAATTATGCTCATCAAAAAAAAAAAGAGTAAAGAGAAATAATGTACTTACTGTGCTTTGAACTATCTTCCAAAAATAATTTAATTCGTGATCTTTAAAAATGCTTATGGTACACCTAAGGTCCGCTCACGGCACACCAGTTGAAAATCACTGCTTTAGACAAAGGGTGTACTTTCTGAGTAAGAATAAAAGGGAAGGAGGAGGATGGGAGGGTGTGCCGTGGGGGGTAGATGGAGACTGACCATGTACAGACCCCAGCTCAGCCTCCATTAACTACCTGCTCCTGAAAAAAGGGTCACGTCTCACTACTCCAGCTTTTTCCTCTGTACAAAGGAGACGATCACAATTCCTCTAAAACATGAGGTCAGGGAGAAGATTGTGAGAAACCAGGCCTGCTCAGTTTTGTCCTATGAGCCGTGATCACCTGCTGGGACCCCTCCCCCACTACGCCCCGCATGACATCTGCTGTAAAAGGTTCCGTTTCTACACCTCTCTCCGCTCTTCATCTCAGGGCCTCTAGCACCCGACACAGTACCCAACTCACAGTTTGCACTCGTGAAGACTGTGAATTGGCTGCATACACACACTTAACACCATCCCAGCTCAGACAGGTGAGCCACTGGACTGCCAGTCCTATGTCTGCACAGCCCAGCAGACTGCCTCCACTCTGCCTCTTCTTTCAAAAGATTTTATCAAAGATCAAGACCAGGCTGGGTGCGGTGGCTCACGCCTATAATCCCAGCTCCCTGGAAAGCTGAGGCAGGTGAATCGCTTGAGCTTAAAAGTTCTAGATCAGCCCGAGCTAGAACAAGACAGCATCTCTACTAAAAATAGAAAAACTAGCCTAGTGTGATGGCAGGCCCCTGTAGTCCCAGCTACTCAAGAGACTGAAGCAAGAGGATGGCTTGAGCCCATAAGTTTGAGGTTGCCATGAGCTATGATGACACCACAGCACTCTACCCAGGGAGACAGAGTGAGACTCTGTCTCAAAAAAATAAAAAGAAAAGAAGAAAAAAAAAGTCAAGACCAAAGTGATAACATCATTAATATTATCAAACAAGGGACACATTCAGAATCTATTTTTACAACTCCCCATAACTTACATGTTAGTAATTTATCACATAAAATGCAAAAAAAAAAAAATTGCAAAAATATGGGCCTAAACATTTTTTAGTGTCTTGTATCTTAATAATTACATGGTGATACTATGATAATCTAATAACAATTGACAAGATAAAAATGCATCGTAATCGAGTATTGTGCCTGATATAAGCAATATTACATCACCTAATATCCTGCCTTCTACACACCTATTTCATTACTTGGAAGCTCCCTGGTGATGAATATACTATTAAGCAAGTCTTTTTTTTAAATTTGCATGTTTCTCGTATAGTAATTCTTCAATAAATTTTTCTAACTTCCTTCATAAGTAAGTTTCATTATTCCTCATTATTTAAAAAAAAAAAAACCACCACATTCTCCTTTCCTGAAAGGATGTCATTTATTAAATGACTTTCCCATATAAAATTATAAGCAAAAAAGGCCAGACAATAGAGTACTAAATACAGCTGGGCAGACACAGGGCATTACAGCACGGTGAAAAGTCTGCAAAAGAGAATAGTTTACAATGCAAAACCCCAAAGAGAATTTAGTTTTACTAGGGCCTGAGACAAGTCCCAGCTTCTGCACAATTTATCGCTGATTTCTTCGTTTTGTTGTTTTAAACGTGCTTTTAAGACAGACTGGATAACTAGTAAAAACTGTATACAATTCAAATGACATTTCAGATAAGTTTTATTGACCTAATGCTCTGATAATAAAATTATAACAATCAGTATTATTCTGATTTATTGTAATTTTTACTTTCGCTTTGTAATGGACTTGGTGCCTCACAGAATTGACTGGGACGTTGCTGCCACCTCAAGGTCACTCCCTGCAAACGAGAGGGCTCACTTGGGTCTAAGGCATTAAAAAAGCACGTGAGGATAACAGAGGGCTTTATGGTTGAAAAACGCCACTTTGTGGTCACCTCACAGTAAATCTAAACTTTTATTTGCAATGAAACAATGGGTTTTATAAGCAATTTTCCATGAAAACATGCTCCGGTAATGCTAGCCCACGGCACTGTGAGCACGGCGGCTGCCAGAGGAGAAAGCCTTTTCTATCACGGTCCAGGGAAGGCGTTGTCAATGCATCAGACGGGAGGAACCATCTGTGCAACTGGCATATTGACACGGCGTCATCCAGATACAGTGGTTTCTTTAGAACAAGAAAGAGCCCTGGAGTTTAGTTTTCTTTCATGAAGCTTCACTTGGCTCTTTTTCTCTCCTTCTTCAATCTTTCCCAGTTGGTGACCTTTCCTGAACCTGACACTCTTCCGTCTGGATTTATCAAAACTACCCTTCACACGAACAAACAGCTCACAGGAGAGGGAGCGCCAGGAGCCGACTTAGGGAGATACATGTTTTGCCTCACAGATTGTCAGAGATCAACTTTCGATAACACTGGTTTGGCGAGGTAGCGCTGTGAATTAGAAGACAGGGAAGCGCGGTGATGTTTTCCAAATTTTAAAATGCATATACCTTCTGACCAGCAGTCCCACTTCTAAAAATTTGTCAGATAAATATGCCCGTATGCGCAAAGATCACGGACGGGGAAGTTTGTCACAGCCAGAGATTGGAAACAAACGAGATGCCCGTCAACAGAAGACTTGTAAATTGCGGCGAAATCCATAAAATAGAATACTGTGCCTTCTCTGAAATCAACAAGGCAGCTCTATACGTACCAGGACGACACGATTTCCGAGATCATATGGTTAAGTGAAAAAAAAAAAAAAAGCAATGTGCAAAACGGTGTGTACAGTAGGCTTGGTGTGTATGTATTTGCATAGAATCTCTTTGGAGGATGAAAAACAATAAAAACCATTAACGACGGTTCCTTTGTAGGAGGAACTGGGGGTCGGATAACGGGGTGGGGAGCTTAACGCTCACTATGGCTCTTTTCTGTCTTCAGTGTTGTCCTGTATATGTGTGTTAACTACTTGAAATGTAAAAGCAAAAATAAAACATGTTTTTAAACGGCTCTGGATCAGGCGTGTGATGCAGAGGGGAAGGTAAAACCTTTCAAGACAAAGGAGGCCTGGAATGGGGATGGGTACAAGGAGGTAAATCAAGGGGAGGCTTCTGAGCGCCCGGCACTGGACCCCCTGGGACACCCTTCCCACAGCTCCTCGTCCCCGCCATGGGTCCTCCCTTCCAATCTGGCCTGAACCCCTGTTTCCTTTCTGATCCCCTAATCCCTGCCCATCTCCTTTCACTTTCCATGGATTCTCCTCTCCGTTTTCATTCATTCTCCCTCTGGGTGTAAATTCTCATTCCCATGTCTCTGGTTCCTTGTGTCCCTGCCTCCAAGGGTTCTCTCTGGCCCCCTCTGTGAGCAGGACTAGAGCCAGCCCTTCTGTACCAGTGCCAGCGCGTGGCCAGGCTTGCCAGGTACGAGCTGCGCGCACCCTGGATGTACAAACAGCATGAAGGAGCCGCACTGCGGTGAACAGTCCCATCTGCCATCTGCCCTCTGCTGGAACTCAAAAGTATTCAGCAGAGAGTTACCTACACTCTGCACCTTCTCTAAGTCCTGTGTTAAACAATATATCTGCCAGCAGGCAGAAGAAATGCACTTGGGGTGAGGTCTGGAGATCTCATCCCAAATGCATGAGTCTGGGAGAATGCAGTGGGATGGAGATGCAGGCCCAGGAACGCCCAGCACTGACCCAGTGAACGTTTGTGTTAAACACCTCAGTCAAAATGGCAAGAACACCCAGCAGGGAGAAGAAAGGGGAGTTGGGAAAGGAAGGGACCCCTCCACCCGTTCAGCTTCAAGCGTTTATCGAATTTATTTACCTTTCCCTTTCTCCTCTTTTATTAAAACAAATCCCTTGCTATTTTTCTAACTCCTTTCAGTGACACATCATTAACAGTGGAGCCAAAATTCTATTTAACAGTTGCTGAATAATTCAAATTCCATCAAATGTCCATCAAAATGCTTTTATAAGCCGCTGAGACACAGCATGTACGTTCCTTCTGTCCAAACCCACTTCTTTCAGCATTTATTTGAAATGCTACAGTTCAAAAGATGAGGAGGGGCTGGGCACAGTGGCTCATGCCTATAATCCTAACAGTCTGGGAGGCCGAGGCAGCTGGATCACTTGAGTTCAGGAGTTCAAGACCGGCCTGAGCAAAAGCAAGACCACGTCTCTACTAAATGCAGAAAAATTAGCCAGGCATGGTGGTGGGCCCCTGTAGTCCCAGCTACTTGGGAGACTGAAGCGGGAGGATCATGCAAACCCAGGGGTTTGAGGTTGCTGTGAGCTGTGATACCATAGCACTCCATCCAGGGTAAAAGAGCAAGACTTTGTCTCAAAAAGAAAAAGATGAGGAGGATTCCTACGCTGACCCAGTGAGTTTTCTATACTTTATCCACTTTGAAAACAGACATGTCATTTTTATTAAATTTGGAAGTTACTGAAAAAGCCAGGAAGCCAACCAATGAACAGTTCATCCCATCTCAAGGGGAGACCTCAGTAGACCTCGGGCATATAGAAATCATTCTCGATTCTTCTTGCAAAGACCTTTGGTAAACTGAGCTTTGCCACACCCTGTGAGATCCCCCAGGTGGTATGGGATTACTGAGGTCTCGGCTAGGGGGTCCTTCAGCCTTACCACCTCACTCTGCTAAAGCCCACCTGGAGATCCTCCCAGCTCTAAAATTCTACAACACGAACCCTGATATAAACCGCGAAAGAAGAGGACAGCAAAAATGAAGAGCGATGAAAATAAGAGTTGGGAAGGCTTAAATCAAGCCTTGGTCCCAGTCAAAGACAGAAAAAGAAGCTTCCCTTGTCTCTTCCCCTCCCCCCCCCACGCCATGTTGGGGCTTTTGCACAGATGTGAATTAAGAGAGACTATGTGACTTTGCCTCCAGTTCCCTTCTTCCACATTCTGTGAAGTTAACTTCAGTCACCTCCAATGTACAAATAGACACATTTAAAAAGACCCCCACCCCGTTAGGTCTTCCAAACTGGGTTTTGAGATGTTGTTCTAGAATCCAAGATTTCTGGAGGATACAAGGAGTGTCACAGAAGGAGGAGGTAAGGGACAGGGTCAGTCTCCGATGGCTGGAGCTCCGGGAAGCTGAACCCTGAAATGAACAAACCAGTGTGGTCACTGCAGGACAATGGCCCACCGGAGAGCCAGAAGGTGGGGTTAAGAGATAGATATGCTCCTGAAAACAGTATCTGGAGATGTGCAGTGGCATTGTCTAGAAGAGTTTCAACCCGTGTGCCGTGAGAGGATTTTAGGTGTGCCACAAAATTTTTTAAAGGTCGTGAGTGTAAGTTATTATCAAAAGTTCAAAGCACAGTAAGTATATCCTTTTTCTTACCTTTTTTATCAACATAATTTAAGTGTGCTGTGGAAGTTTAACTATAGGTTCAAGTGTGCCGTGAGATAAAACAGGTTGAAAGGAGACAGAGGTTAGTGGATCGCCTGAGTTCAGGAGTTCAAGACCAGCGTGAGCAAGAGCAAGACCTCCTCTCTAAAACTAGCTGGGCACTGTGGCAGGCGTCTATAATCCCAGCTACTCCCAAGACTGAGACAAGAGGATCACTTGAGCCCTAGAGTTTGAGGTTGCTGTGAGCTGTGACGCCACAGCTCTCTACCCAGGGTGACAGAGTGAGACTCCATCTCAAAAAAATAAATAAAAAATTTAAAAGGTTGGAGAACACTGGTCTAGAAGGAAGGAAATTAAGAAAATGACTCCATGGTAAGGCATTAGCTGGGGATCGGGAGATGAGGCCTGCCACAATAATTGACACTGGTGACTGAGATCTGCTGTGCCGTCTCCCTGTTGACTATACCCCAGCATTGTGCTAAAGTGGATGGGACAGGATTACCACAGCTGTCGATGTGACTGGGTTTGAAGACTTTTATTCTGCCTTTAAGAGATTTACAGGAAATCTCCGAGGCAGTTAAGCTGAGGGGCTGAGCTTGTCTTTCAGCTGGCTGGAAGCCAATCTTTGGGAGGGAAGCTTTAATTCCTACGATATGGAGTCATACAGTCAGGAAGCAGCCCTGACCCCGGTAAGGTCAGTGTCATGGCCAACTACCCTGGGCTCAATTTAGAGACATAACTATGGCAACGACTGTGCCCAATCGGTTATTAGAGGAGATTTATTGACGGATATGCTTGAATAGCAGAGCCATTAATTGCAATTACCAGACAAGACACTTTGTTCATCTCAGGGAACTGGATGCCAAAATGCCCTAACAACTTTAAAATCCCATTTGCTCTTGGGCTCACTCGGCTGGCGGCCCTGCACCTGCTCCGGCTTCCCCATCCTGAGGAGGAGAGAAGAAGGGGCACAGCAGGACACGACGCCAGCTGGAGAAAACGGCAAGGGCTGGGTGCCGAGGCAGGAGCTGGAGGAACCTCACACGGGCCCTGCGAGGCCCTTCTCAGAGGCAAGGGAGGTATCAGCCGCCATCCCGCTCCTCCACCCAGCACGGTAACCAAATGCCTCCACCTTCCCACTGCCAACCCGTGCCCATCATTTTCCTCAAGGCTCTTTGGGTCCTCACTTGGCCTTCCTGAGCTTGGGGTGGCTCAGCCCAGGCTCAATTCACTTTGTGGTCCCCCAAACCTGAAACAATCAATCCCTAGTTATCGCCCTTCTGGACTTCCTCAGAGGAGCCTTTCCCAAATACTCTGTTTCTCTAATGCAGGGACTCCCACCTCCCCGGTACCTCTGTCTCCTCACTCTGCGCTAATTTCCTCCTAGCGCTGGTCCATGACAGCAGCTATCTGGTCTGTCCTTCCCACCACTGTATTCCTAGTACCAAGGGCAGCACCCAGCACACAGTTGGTACTCAAGAAACACTTGTTGAACAAGTGAATGGACTTGGTACATTCTGCGGTTGTGCCCAGAGAGACCTTCCTGATGCAACTATAACTTCACAAAAGCAGGGATTCTCCCCAAGCACCGTGCACAACCTCAGGTGCTTTAAAATCAAAACAAGTGAAGAAGAGAGGTTGTGAGCCACAGACCCCGTCCTTGAGTCAGAATAAAAGCCACGTGCCACTGCTTTTGGGGGAGTGATAATAGCTAACACATACACAATGCATTCTCCAGTGTCTTCACTCATAAAATTCACCTGATAACACTACAAGCTGTGGAATGTGACCCTCTGCAGGTTAAGGTAAGGAACTGGGGGTACACAGCTGGGAAGTGACAGTGACAGAGTTCAGAAATAGACCCAGGCAGGCCAGACCCAGAATCTGTGCCCTTAACCTCTACGTTGTCAGAGTACCGTGGCACACGTGTGCTGTGAGAGGATCTTAGGTGTACCATGAAAATTTTTGAAAGATCATTAATTAAATTATTTCAAAGTTAGTTCAAAGCACAGCAAGTGTATAGATATA
This sequence comes from Galagoides demidoff, assembly GCA_963574575.1. Taxonomy (NCBI): domain Eukaryota; kingdom Metazoa; phylum Chordata; class Mammalia; order Primates; family Galagidae; genus Galagoides; species Galagoides demidoff. The sequence goes on along the minus strand of CAUYQV010010611.1, from coordinate 30,649 downwards.
TAATTCTTTTGGGGGGGGCGGACAGAGTCTCACTCTGGCACCCTGGGTAGAGTGCCATGGCATCGCAGCTCACAGTAACCTCAAACTCTTGGGCCTCTTGCCTCAGCCTCCTGAGTAGCTGGGACTGCAGGTGCCCACCACAACACTCAGCTAGTTTTTCTGTTTTTAGTAGAGATGGGGTCTCCCTCTTGCTCAGGCTGGTCTTGAACTCTTGGGCTGAAGTGACCCACCTGCCTTGGCTTCCCTGAGTGCTGGGATTACAGGTGTGAGCCACCTCACCCAGCCAGAATATTCTTTCTTTTCCTCTTTTTTTTTTTTTTTTGATCCACATAATTTAAGTGAGTGGTGGAAGTTAAACAAGAGGTTCAAATATGTCATGAGATTAAAAAAGAATCAAAACACCACACTACACTATGTCCTTCCTCTGGGCCTTGAAAACGAGGACAAATATAAAAATAATTGGGAAAATACCCAAGAGAGGATTTGGGGTACTAGCACTATGTTCCCCTGAGTTTACTTTTTATTTTTTCCTTTCAAAATAGATAAAAAATTACAAACCTCTGTTCTAGATTTAGGGGTCATTTGATAATCTCTCCCTTAAAAGTAAAGCATCAAGATGGCACGTAACCTGAGATTGGTGAGGCAAATAATTTTTAGAAATGTCTTTCCAAGGGATGGTTGAATGCAGGTCTTCCCCAGAGCTGTGAGAATGCACCCCTCTTCTTGGACTCTCTGCTGAGGGTTTGGGTTACAAGAATTTCCAGCCACACCACAGAAGGCTGAGGTAGAAGGATCCCTCGAGCTCAGGAGTTCGAGGCCAGCCTGAGCAAGAGTGAGACCCCGTCTCTACTAAAAATAGAAATACTAGCCAGGTGCAGTGGTGAGTACCTGTAGTCCAGCTACTCAGGAGGCTTGAGTGAGGCAAGAGGATAGCTTGAGCCCAAGTGTACGTGGTTGCTGTGAGTTACGATGCCATAGCACTCTACCCAGGGCAAGAGAGCAAAATCAGACTATCTCTCGGAAAAAAAAAAAATAATAATAATAATAAATAAATAAGGTCTGGATCTTTATTGGAAGCCAATGGAAACTTTTAGACCCCTTCAGGAAGGGAAAGATAGAAGGACTATTTAGAACAGGCGATCTCAAACTATGGCCCGTGGGCCACATGCAGCCCGCTGAGGACATGTATCCGGCCCGCCATGTGTTTTTGCCACCACTGCCTGTCCTGCTTAGCAGCGGACTCGTCCCAGGGCCCACAGTCCAGCCCTCCAGCGGTCTGAGGGACAGTGAGCTGGCCTCCTGTTTAAAAGGTTTGAGGACCCCTGATTTAGAAGGTAAGGGGTAAAGGATAAAAACCTACCAACATACCTATTGGGGCCAACAAGCACTGCCCGGTAACAGGCACAGTGACTTGCATGACCCAGCATGTCCATGAAACAAAAACATCTGTACCCAATTAGCATTTAAAGTTTTTTTAAAAGGTAACATTGACAGCCCACCATGCATCAGTTCTGTATACTCTACTTGCCGAGGCAAGAAACTGGATGAACACACTTATAAAAAGAAAAAGAAAGGTCAATAGCAAGGGTTGAAATGAAAAGCACTTCCTGGGTCATCTGAAGAGAAACAGAAGGATCGTGGTGTGAGCACCTGCAGTCCCAGGTGCTCGGGAGGTGAGGCAGGAGGGTCAGTGGAACCCAGGAGTTTGAGGTTACCATGAGGCGTGACTGGGGCACAGAGTGAGACCCTGTTGAAAGAAAGGAAAGAAATGAGGAAAGAGAAAGAGAGAGAAAGGAAGGAAGGGAGAGGGGGAGGGAAGGAAAATCAGAGAGGGAGAGAGAGAAAGAAAGGAGGGAAGGGACGGAGGGAGGGAAGGTAAACAGAGAATTGAACTGTCAGAGCACAATCTCTAGATTTCACGTCCCTCAGCTGACTCTGGACAGTCCTGTGATCAGTCCACAAACAAACCTGAGAGCTTGACAACACCAGGCACGAACTCACATTCGACTGTGGCGACAGACTCAGTTTTGCATCACTCCCACCAACATTAAAAAGCTATGATGCAGCTATGACTCTCGTGCTGACACCAACATTATGATGTGTCCATAGAGCTGGCTACTCATTCTAATCTGCACAAAAATCACCGAAGTTCTATGCTGAAAGGAACCCTTCACAGTTAGCATCTGAATATTTGAGCCTTTGCCCATTACGTTCATAGATGTGTTTCACCTAGTTTATTTTCCTTCATTTTCTTTTAACACAGTGTTTGGTGTCCTCTAGATGAGCTGTTTGTTTTCCAGGGGCTATATCCATGTGCGCTGCCTTTCACGACCCCCTCATTACCACCTAACCCCTCTGGGACACACACACACACACACACACACACACACACGGCAGACTACACCCAGAAGCGCACCGTCAACACTGTTATTAACTGACTTTCTGGCAAGAGAGCAGAGGCTGATGGTCGAAGATTGATCTGGTCCCCATTTAAAAGGATCTGATAAAACTATAGGGGAGATATGAGGTGGACTGCCAAAGACTTGCTCCACTGGTTCCTCAAAGAATAGAGAGAAACAAAAGGAGCTAGAACCTCTGGGGTGGGGGGGGTGGCTCTACCATCCGTGGGAAGAACAGACCTGTATTCAACAAGAAAGCCGAGAAGGATTCCACACCACTGGCTAAAAGGTCAGGTGGTAAATTAGTGCATGAAGCAATCTGATAAGTGTTGCAATTTTAGAAGGAGAGTAATTTTCTTAGATGACAGCAGAAGGCACTTCCAGCTCTTCCTTCCCTTTGATGTAGCAGGGCTGCCCTGGCCACCGCCCAAGTTCACTCGGTCCCAGCAGACATTCTGGATTGCAACAAACATGTTAGCACTGTTTATTTTCCCAAATGTGGAGGATATAGATCTAAGATTAAACCTGTAGAAACCAACCCCTAGATGTCATTGTTGCTGCTGAAATATCAAATCTCAAGTCTTTGAATTTTTAAATCTGAAGAGATAGCAGTGTTAATCTGAATAAGCCACTTAAATCATGCAAATTCAATTCACTTTCGATTTTTCAAAGCCAAGTCCAAAGTCTTCTGGACTTCTTAACCAAAATGTAACTAAATCTTAGGGTGTTAGCACGCATTCGGTTGCCAGCAAAATCCGCATTTAGGAAAAATAGGCTGAGAACCCACGTAGTCATATGTGACATTACTAACATGCCCACATCAAATTCCACAACATAAGCTGCTTATAGACTCGCTGGGTGACTCTGCCCCTCGTCTACGTTTCCTGTGTCATCCGACTTCCGCGCTTGCCTCTGTCCTTGGCGTCTGGAGCCCGCTTCCCGCTCGGGCACACCAAAGAGCAGACATGCTCACTGGCCCCGGCTTCACACCCTGTTTCCAGCCGGCCATCGAATGCTCCACATCCTTTGTTCACAGTGACCCTCAACTCCATCTCTTCCTTCCGTTTCATGTCGTGTTTGTCTGAATCTTGGCAATATTGTTTATCCATCGCTTTCTAGGACAGGCACATCAGTGCCCCGTACACGTCATGTCCTTTAAACTTTGTAACAGCCCTCTGAGGTAGGTATCGCTATCCCTACTTTACAGACTGAAGTAACAGAGGTGCAGCGAGGTGAGGTCACTTGCCCTAGCTCAGAAAGGTCGTGAGTGCTTATAGGTTTTGAAGCATAGGGTAAACCCCAGTCCACAGACTCCAGAATGAGTGCCTCCCCGAGACCAACGCCCAGGTCTCTAACGAATGCCATCTTTATTCTCTCTCGCAAGCCCCCAGCCCTCCATCTGAAGCCTCATCTTCCCCAAACAGTGCTTTTGAGCAGCGGCACCTCCAATAAAGTCCATGCCTGGGAGTATGCCTGCTCCATTCCATTCAATCGCGGAATATTTGCTGAATATAGCCACATTCTAGGTCCCGTTCCAGGCCAGGGGAAATACCAGTGAGCAGAACTGACCAGCTCCCTGGATGCCTGGAGCTCATTCCACGCCAGATGGATAGATGCCGAGGCAGCGATTATCCATGTCATCAATGGCAATAGAGCTAAACCCACAAAGCTGTGTGAAATGACATGCGGCCTTCACACCAGCCCTCCGTCAGGAAGGACCTCAGTAGCTGCTTACTGTCTGTCCCTGCCTGGTCCCTGCCGAGCCCCAACATAACCTTCTGGCCATAGTCCCCCCCTGCTCCCCACTCCAAGCCCTCCAAGCCAACCAAAGGGGTGTCCACTATCTGGACAGATGCCCTGGCCACGGCCACCTCACACCTCCATTCACGTTGGTGCATTTTCTTCTGCATACCAGGCAACGCATTCTTAAACTCAGTTCATTCAGGCTGCCCCCTCCCCTTAGCTGGCCACAGGGATCTCCCCACGTGTGTCCCAGAGCTGGGGGCTCAAGGAGAAGGCCTGATGCAAGAGGGGTGCAGGGCACGGAAGGCTGCCATCTGCTCACAAAGCTTCCTTATACACCACAGCCCTGTCCGTGTCTGACTCTGGATGTGCCACCTCTGGCTCACAGCGGGTTTCAGCTGGGCCCTCCTGCCACGTGGCTTTGTGGAGCTCATCGTTAAGGCCAGAAAGGACGTGACAATCACATGTGTGGACTTTCTCTGGGGACTAGGGGCATTTTCCCTCGCCCCTCTCCCTCATCCTCCTTTCTCAGTGAAGGAAATAACCCAAAAGGTCAACTGTGACACCATGTTCCCTTGCTCAGCCCTCCACGGTATGGAAGGAGCTCAGGCTGGAACCTTAGACGGCAGACTACTCACTATGTATGGTTATCCATTTACTGATGTCTCAAAGAAGCAAGAAGCAGAGCTCCCAGCCAGCGGATGGTGATGCCAGCGGCTCCTCCTAGTCTGTCGCCTCAAGGGGAGCTGTCAAAATAACAAATGACATATTTCTAAGTCGCAGGATTACCCCTCAGCTGGGCCCTCTCGGTTCCATTAGCAGTTACTTTTCCTTTTAGCGTCTTTCTTCATCTCTTCCTCCTCCTCCTCTTCATTTTCTTCCTCTGCCTCACTCATCAATAAAGCCCGCTGCTTTAGGGAAACTGCTTCTGTGGGAAGAACTTCGCAGTATCCCATTAGGATCCCATTGTCTTCTTCCGAAGCCGGTGGTATTACCTGTCAACAGGGTCTTGGGCATGGCAAATAGCTACCACCCAACTCAGCTGAGCTATTACCTGGTTTCTGGGCAGATAAAGTGGCCAAAGGAAAGAGCCCTTTTGGAGGCCTCGAAAAATCTCATTTTCATTCCCCTTGCAGAGAAGAGACTGACTTTATTGACAAAGACGACTGAAAATTGCTTGAGCGTTCCAATAACCAGTCTGTGCTGAAGCAGAGAGACAGTCTGGCGGAGCAAGCGCCCTGCTCCACCGCGGGCTCCGCCGAGCCACGCTCTGCTGCAGCACCAGTCTGTGGCATATGCAGACTCGGCTGAAAAGAGCCTCCTGTCGGCCCCCAAAGCAGCCCCCCTTCCACCTCCACTCCCCCCAGCCTGCTGGTGCGTCTCCTGGATCCCAACCACAGATCGACATGAATTCAGGGGATCTCTGCCAGGACCAAACTCTTAAAACTGATTCTGGGGCTGCAGGGTCAGGCCTAAGTTAGCTGGGTAAGGTGAATGCCCCGGTTCCCCACCGGAGCCCTCAGTGGCGTGACTGCACATTCCAGAGAGGCCACTAGATGTCACCACCACGGATTCGCGTCCGTACAACAACGTCCTGAGTATAAGAGCGTCCCAGGGCTAGAACTCCAGACAGAATTCCATCGCAACCTTGACCCCACGGTGGCGACGCTGGCCATGACTGGGTGAGCTCCGCAGTGGGCCTTTTCTAAACCAATCAGCATCTCAGAACCAGAAGAGATGAGCTGTAAGTTCAGCATAACCCGGGTTAGCCAAGCAAAGCCCACCGGTCCCAATCGCTTCCTCTCTGCTGTTTCTCTCCTTCCTAGCCATGCTTTTTGTACATCCGTCCTTCTGGTTTAGGTGGGCCCCCTCAGTAAGAAATAAATTAATATGCAGCCTCCCAGCGCCCCAGATTGGAGATGTCGGTGTGCTGCTGAAATAGTGTAGGTCTGTGGCTTTTAGCAGAGAATGAATGACAGATGGAGAATTTATTATGATTGCTGAGACCTGAACTATAATTATGAAGTATTTCTAGGTGTACATTGAGAATGCAAAATGAAAGGAACCTGGAGCTAATGCTAATTTATTACTGACAGCTGTACATATAATAATATATCATGTCTTTTAATCTTGCATTCCTTCTGACTTACATCAAGCAATCTTTTCGTTCATTAATAAAATCAAGCCTTGCCATTATTCTTAATGACGAAGTCCCATTTTGAACCCAGAGGACTCCTACAATTAAACTCTGTGCTTCTGTGTACCAGACAGCTGAAGCTCAAAAAACAAACAAAAAGGATAAAATGAACTTGCTCTACAAACTAGGTTAAAATGTCAGGAAACTGGAGCCCACCTGCTCATAGTCCCACGGGAGTTAAATAGCAAAGTCAGGAACAATTTTCAAGTTTATTTTCTCAGCTCATATCATCACATCCTTTTTCCTTTTAGCCCTCCTGCCTCCTCTCACCCTTCCACAATCTTTCCTTTTTGTGAGGCAGTATATTTTCTAAAGGTCACGACAAAAATTACAGCTAAAAGAAATACAGGTCACACGTCCCGTCCAATTTTCTGTGCCGTGCCAAAGACTTACATGATTAATCCCTTCAAAAGAAATCTAATCCAATCTTATTACACCAAAGACAAGGTGTCCTTCATAAGAATCGTGGCTGGAAACAGGTAGGTCTTCCTCAAGTTTCAAGTGGTTTGGTGTCCTATTTGGTTTATAACCAGTCATCACCTTGGCAACTTACTCACCGCCCTGTCCTTAGTGTCCCCAAAATCCAAGCAGTGCTCTGATTTTAGGCGTAAAGCAACTGTGTATTATCAGACTGCTTGGCCATTTTATAGATACAGATCCATGATACTTGGAGAAGAAGTGAAACCTTTACCTCATCAACTAATTAATGACCCCAATGTAGAATAATGGGGTATGTGCAGATAGGGATTCAGGTACTGGGTCATCTCTCATCTGGAAACAGAATCGATTCTACTGAATAAGCCCTAGATAACTGAACAAGCAAGTTTCCTATCTGTAACACTAAATCTCACTATGATTGGTTAATTAAATCATGATAAATAACATTCTGTGGCAGGTGGAAGGTGCAAAGGAGAGTTCAGGTGGCATGTCCACAGGTTCGATGGGCCTACAGCTCAGTGACTGTGCATTCCTCTGACTCCACAATGTTTTCTGTAATTTTCTGGAGAGTTCCACTATAGGAAAGAGAAACTCTGAGGTTTTGTGTCACAGGCATTTTAAAGTTGTTTAGGTTTTATACCTTGTCGGTCTTCAGAAACAAAGGTCCTAATTCTTTGATTAACACTGCCTGTAATGACTTCTGATTGGCGCTGGCTCTTCCCATTACTTCTGTGTAGGGAAGAGCATCGGCAATGACTATGTCATGCTGCAATAACAAACAGCTCCAAAATCCTCAGCAGCCTGCCCACCCTACACACCAACCCTGGGTTAGCTGGGGCTCATCACGGTTCCCCTAGGGTGTTGGCTGACAGCGTGGCCACCACTTGCCAGTTATCAAGCCAGAAGGAAAAAGAGTTCTATGGAAGAACTTCACCGGCAATTGAAAGCTCCAATATTGAGAGGATGCCCTCACTTCTATGCACCACTTATTAGCCAACCCCAGTCTCAGGTCGCACCCCCAAGCCACAGAGGAACTGGGAAGTTCTAGCTAATCTTGTGTTGAAAGAGGGGAAGTGGGGAAAACTGGTGAATACCAGTGATAACTACCATGGGGATTCAGACAAAGTACACTTTCCTTCACTTGTTTTAGAAGTCCCTTGTTTTCCCTAGATTACATTTTCTGTTTTGTCCTTGCACTCTTCCCTCATCAAATAATTCTGAATACTGTTCTGTCTACTTTCAGATTCATGGATATTCAGCTAAGACAATACTAAAGAAAGGCCTCTCTTCAGACAATTCTAAACTAGGATTGTTTGTGCCAGTAGCCCAAGGAAAGGAAGGGAAAAAAACATTTTTATGCTAGCTGTTTATTCTTACTTTCTGGTTTTCTTTCATTTCTTAATCTTCTACTTTTCCATACTTATCTACCGAAGAATCCCTTACCTTTAAAAGAAAAATTACTCAACATTTTATTTTTATGTCTTATTTTATCCAACTGAAATGGATCCTGTGGAATATCAGAAGGGGTTTCCCAACCCTCAAATTCACATCAGTTGGTACCCCAAAAATATAATAAAGGGACTTACCAGCCTGCCTGAACTGTGACTCTAAATATCGTTGCCTCTTCCTCCCAGGACACTGAGAACACAGCCTGCTGTGCAGTGCTCTAAATAGATCTGTAAGTCTCCAAGAATTATCTCAACAAACAAGTCCGGTCCTTACTATGACCAGAACCTTCAGTTTTATTCCTTTCCTCCTGTCTATGCCCACTTTCCACTGAGTCCAGATCCAAGCACCACTCTATGTAGTTCTAAATATAGTAAAACTCTTCCAGTATTCTTCATGAAGTTGGGTAGAATGTGTCACTCACTTTGAATCTCTCTGTGTTAGGAGGGGATCCAGCTTGCACTCTGGTGTATTATTTCATGAAATAGATCCAAATGAGAACATCATCGTGCCCTCTGAGGACTGAGGTTGTGTTAGTAGGTCGAGCCACCAAGTCCGAACCCACATGCCCTGAAAATTTCTCAAGCAAATAGATTTCCCTCAGCCCCTCAATAGGCACAACTAAAGCAAAGCCACGAACCCAGATATGACCTCTACATATCAGCCAAGAACACCTCAAAAAGTATGTATAGCTCCCACCAAAAGGAAATAAACTCCAGAATGTGGCTGAAAGATCTCAGTGGCCTCTGCTGAAAGCCAACAGCAGGTGCACGGGGTGATGGAGGTGGCCCACAGCAGATGCAAGAGACGTGGGAAGAAGCCTCCGCAGTGGATACAACCTGACTTCTTGACCTAGACGGCCACTGACAGGGCGGTGCAGGGCCCGCCACAGCCGGACCACTCTGGCACAAACCCTGCCCTGGGAGCCGGCCTCGCGCCCGCCGGGCCTCCGGGCCCATGGATGCTCGTGGGCGGGGCCTGGACATCGCCCCGCCCCCGCTGCGCGCCATTCGGGTCACCTGACCTGCCCGCGGCTCACGTGATCCGTCCCCAGCGCCGCCATTTTGGAGCTCCGGGTGAGGAGGGGGAAGGCGGGGGAAAAAGGGGGAAAAGTGCCGGGAGATAGCAGGCGAGGGCGAGGGCACGGCCGGGGCCCGGCCGGCCAAAGGAGGCTCGCGGAGCAGCAGCCGCCGCCGCCGCCGCCCGACCGCAGGTACCGCGTCCCGGGGCCGCCCCTCCGCTCGCGGCTGTGGCGTTGCCGCCGGCCATGTGCATCCTCCCCTCAGGCCTCCGCCGGCGCCCGCTTCCTCTTCAGCCTGTCGAAACCTGCCCAGTGTTCGCCACATACCCCACATTCTGAGTCCCCGTTCTGTCCTCTGCGCAGCCCACTGCAGGGCCTGCGGATACCTCGGGCTCGCCCTGCGGCCGGGTGGGAGGGAACCCGCCGCTCCCGCCCGCTGTCACCGGCCGGGTCCGCCCGGGGCGTCGCTCCCGTCCCTCCCGCGGCCGTGGAACCGCTCCGGCCGGCTGGGCTGCCTCGCACCGCATTGCTTTATTACTTTTGTCAACTCCCCGCCCCTCATCGTCCCAGTCCTTTTTAGCCATTGCGTAGTGTAGAAAAAGCTAGTACCAAAAAAAAAAAAAAGAAGAAGAAGAAGAAGAAAGCTATCTTGGCTTTCTGCATTTACTGCAACCCTCTTGGATCCAGAGATCCCTGAGACCCTTGGGATAAAGCTCCCGCTTTTTAAGATCTTGGAGGCAACCAGAGTGGGTGGTTTAGTGTGCAAGGCCAGGATGGTTATTAACAAGGCAGAGGCCACCTTCCCAAGCTAAGGGCGGTCTTTTTTTGGTTTCTGCAGTGGGCTGTAATTTGCTATCAGTCCGCGTCTCTCTTCTAGGACAATTATCACCTCCTCAAGTTTGTACTTTCTTGAGTACTCTGTTCTGACTCAGTGTAAGGGTTTCACTGTTGATTAAAAGATTCCTTTACTTCCCTAACTCGTTGAAAATTAACTTCACAGGAGGCCCAAAGATAATGCTTTCTGCCCTGGCAGTGAACTATTTTATTTAACCATAATCGATAAGATAGTTGCATTCTAGGGGAACCGAAGGAACATTCTTTGACCTTTTGGATTCATTTTAGTATGAGAAACAGTAGCAAAGAAAGAGAGGGCCGGTGTAGGAATCTGCTTTAGAAAATATATAGGTCACTCATATCTTTTTATGCTGCTATTTTTGCCCACTGTGTAAAAATTGCAGAATCACTCTTTAGATTGTATTTTTGGTTAAGGTTAAAATAGTATTATTGCAGTTTACCATTCTATATTCCTTAGAAAGTCCTGTCAGAACCCCAATACTGTTTGCAGTAAATTAAATTCTGAGGTAAAACATAACATTTGCAATTATTGGGAGAAGTTTCCAGAGCTTATATTTTGTTTCTAACTTCCGCAGAATTATTCAAGTCTGCTTGTTAGGTAAACTTTATAAATTTGCATCATGTAATAGGGTTGCATGAACATTACTCTGAATTTCTTTTTGACATGAAATATTGGGAAATTTTTCACTGCCAAAAACATCATTACTCTGTTTAACCAAGAAAGAGAAATGTTTGATGCTATATACTTTCATTCTTGGCCACAGCTGGATTTTGAAGATTGATCCAAGGGACTATTAATTTCAGGAATTGATTTGAAAGACACTGTCTCTGCCACTTAACAGCCATGTAACCTTGGGTAAGTGACTTAAACTGCACTGAGTGTTTTTTATGAAATTGTGTCACGTCTACCTGTCCCAAAGAGTTATACACTAACCTGTTTGATATAGCCTAGATGTAAGGGCCTGTGACTCTTTTCATTATCAATATTCTATACATTTTTATTCTCACTGAGAATTAAGAGAAAATGTGGTGTATTCAAGAAATCATAGTTTTAGTATCAGACAGACCTGGATTTCAGGTCTTAAAGTAGTTACTATAGTAGTCTCGGGTTCCTAATCTGCAAAAAAGGAGAGAAAGAGAGAAAGCTAGTGTTACCAGGAATTAGGTGAGTATTACAGAACACCTACACAGGCATTGCACCCTGGACTTGCACCTGCAGGACTAGGGTTCCCTGGTGCATTTGTGTAGTCTCCAGCATAGTTTGGCACACTGGAGATGCTCAGTGATAGTACATCTGAATATTGGTTTATGTTAGTTAGACCTTATGTCTTAATTGCAGCTGCCAAATTAGAATATTCTCTTAGGCCAGGTGCCAGTTAAGAAACTCTAAGCTATGAGATTCATAAAGTTGTCATTTATACTTAGTTTTTCTCAGTGGCGATTAATAATTACATTGAGCTAAGGAGATTTTAAGTCAAATTATAACTGGCATTAACAAGGTAAGTCTATAATCAACGTGTAAGCAGTTTCCATATAACTTTTATAGACAGTTTGTAATGCAGAGACCTGAGAGTTCATCCAGCTCCTCCCATAGACACAGTGACTAGCCTGAGGTCACACAGCTGACTGAATCCGTGAGTGTATGTCTTCCCCTACTTTCTTTTCATTAGAACAAAATAAATGGGTGCTTTTTGGGGTTTTTTTATGTTTATTGTTTATTTACTCATTCATTCATTCACCTCTTTAAAGACAGGGCCTTGCCCAGGGGAGAGTATAGTGGCACCATCAGAGTTCACTGCAACCTTGAACTCCTAGGCACGAGATTCTTTCTGCATTGGCCTCCCAAGTAGCTAGGACTATGAGCCTAAACCACCATGCCACGCTAATTTTTTTTAATGGATGGGATTTCTGTTCTTGAACTCCTGGCCTCATGCAGTCCTCCTACCTGGGCTTCCCAAAGTGCTGAGATTCCAGGTGTGAGCTGAGCCTGTGTGTTTATTTTAGAGTTAAAATTAGGAAGAATGGGCAATTAATTTGCCATTACTTCTGTTGTTCAGTTTTCTAGTTGGAAAAGAACAAATTCTTATTCTGAAAAAGAAGGTTCCTTTATTTCTATTGTACTGCCTTCACAGCCTTTTCTCCAGGTCCATGTGAATTGCTCAACTTGATTTTACTTATGATGACCATGCTCCTGTAGCTAAAAAGAACTAGTTAGATACACAAATAAACCAAATAGTGAATTATAAGGAAATGTTAAAAACTAAAATAATTTGGCTTTTAACTTTCTTTGGAAAAGACGTTAATTATAAGCTCTTGCCTGTGGAGACTGTTGTCAAGGAACAGTTTGGGAGACTCAGTGGAAAAGGTTATAGAACTTTTCTGGTTTGGGATACAGCTTTTGTTTGTTTGTTTGTTTGTATTTGATGTATTTGCTGTGTTATGTCTAAAGATTCCAAACAAGAAATCTCCTGTGATGTTAATGCCTCCTGTCTCCTGTCCTCCTGTGAATGTCCCTGTTCAGCCATATTGATCTTTTCACTAACCCCTAGATAGCAAGCTTATTCTCACTTTGAAAAATACAGTCATGTTATGGCTGCCTTCCTTGTCATTCTTATGCTTGTGTCAATTTGCATTGACAGTATTCTAAGGAAGCAAATGCCACACTCAAGTTAGGATAATCTAAGGAGGGCATATATACAGAGATGCTGATAATAAAGGCATGGGACTTACATGGGCAAACCATAGGGATGATAGATACAGTTACCTGGCGCTGGCAGCATCAGAAGAGGGTGGTAGAGAGAGCAGCCCACCTGGAGAAAAGTGGCCTTCTTTTGAGGCGCACAGCTGGTCGAAGAGGTGGTGAGCCAGGACATCAGATATTCTGTTCTCACTCTTCCCTCCCCTCTGATCTCTCGTTGCTCCCCCTCGGCTAACCTCAACCAAAAACCAGAGGACAGGAAAGTCTAGTGATGTGATCTCTCCTGGACAGATAGTGAGCCTAGAGGGCAAAAGGGTGACATGTGGCATGCTGCCTGTCCTCTGGGGTCTGGTGTCCATCTTACCTCCTCAGGACGCCTTTACTTACCTTCCCAGCCCCAGGAACTCTTGGGTCTCTTGCAGGGTCTTGCTGTGGACCGTCACCTTCCATTTTACCTGTGTACTCTTGCCTGTTTGTAACTTCTAAATGTGTTGGTCTCACCTGCTCAGCCGGGTTTTAAACTCAGTACTGTGAATTTTAAATGTTTCCGTTCTTCTTGATATTTTGCTTTGTACCCTGCACATAATTTTTTTCTTTTCAGTGAGAAAATTTTTTAACGTTTACATAATTACTATAATCAACTCCTATGTAGTCATCACTTAACTTCAGTTAATAATTTGTCATTCTTTATTCCTACCCTCTCCACTTCACCGCCCACTGCCACCACGGTAATCTTTTAAAGCCACATTGATACTGATCTCTGGGAAGCCAAGGATGGTATTAGCATAATCCATGTTGAAGTCATTATTGAGTCAGTAGGATGGTGTTTGTATTCCTTATTTTCATCTCTTATTCAAATAAATTTTACTTCACTTGACATGCAGTCTCATATGCAGTAGACCCTCCATGGTTGACCTCCTCCCTACTCTGACCACCTCCTGAAGTTGACCTTATTTTCACAGGCTGCATTTACCACACTTACTCAGGGCTAGTTCCTTATGTTGACCTTCATCTGTTGGCCTGTTCCTTACAGTCCCGTGGGTGGTCAGCCTACAGAGGTTCTACTGTGTATGCATATAAATAGACACGTGTGTTGTGTACAGCGTATATGTGTATGTGCATTTGTGGGCTAAAGTAACATTTTTGTGAAAATTTGAAGAGTTGGCCTTAAGGTAACTTCCCCTCTGCGTATACTTTATTACGAGCTATTTATCTAACCTTTTTTTAACAGATACTTTTGTTTTTATGAGATTTAACTTGTATGTTGATTTTGCACGTGGGCTCAAACTGGTTTTTCAGGTGTTTCTTGATGTATTTTATGTTGTCATATCTGTTTTATAGCTGCCATTACTGTACTTATCCCCAAATGTATGCAGCCTCTAAAACGAGATACTTACATAAATGTTCAGGGAAAATTGGAGCATCTGCTGCAAATTTCCATTAGCTCTTAATGCCTGAGCAGACACAGCTTTAAAAATCTGAACGTTTTGTCAGATTCTTTTGTGTTAGCCTTTTTCTTGAGATGAGACAACTCCTTGTCGTCCTCTCCAGTGCACTTTTCTTTTTAAGGCACACACTGAAATATCCCCAGGGAGCACTGTTTGGAAAAGAGATAACATGAGTCACCCTTATAACCTTGTGGGTGTGCAAAGTCTGTTGAGCAAACATTCACCTGTTAACCTGGAGACTATAGCAGCCCACACAGATGCTGTGTTTCATGGGAGGAGGACCGTAGATCGGCAGTAGAGAGCCAGCTCTTGTCCAGACAATCGAGTGTTCAGGGATTCCTATCACTAAACTTATTATTCAGCTAACTTGCATTTAACAATCGAACTGAAGGAAATAAAGCCTTACGTTAATCACCCTGAAGGGAAATCAGTAGTCACATGAAGAGCCACAGCTCCCCTTGGCCTAAAAATGTGGAATTCTAAGGCAATAAAGTTGACTTAGGAAATCACAAAAGCATTTTTCTGAAGAAACAAATTGTTCCCCTGTTGTCTCCTCTTTACGGCTTAAGGTTGAGTGTTGTGATCTAGTCTAGGAAGACTTGTTTTTGCTACCTGAGAAAGACGAAACAGGACTTGTCTTTTGAGAGGTTGTTGGGATGTGGGGAGAGTGGCTAGAGGACCACTGACCATTGTCGTCATGGCTACTGAATGCAGTTCCCACCTTGAGGGCCATTGGCGGAAAAGACAAAAAAGAAAAAGCCAATCCCGTAGGGCCGAGTATTAGGAGGGAGGGAAGAAGTAGTACTAAAGTAAAAGAAGCCAAGAGTAAAATGTTTGTAGTTTTGCCTGATGTGGACCTAAATCTAGAAAGCTAGTGTGCCAGGAGAGTAGAAAATAAGAGAGGAAGCACTGTAACTGCTGCCCAGAGTCGTCGTGGGCATCCTGGCACTGAAGCTGGTCAGAGCACTGGGGAGGGGGTAGTTTAGGTATAGTCCTGGCAGGGGCCCAGTGGCCCTTACATGTTGATTCAGCCATGCAGGGAAGAGAAGCCATGATTCACCACCTAAAATAAGAATTCAGAGCCTGTGACTGAAGATTAAGAATAGTGTGGTCTTTGGTCTGTAGCTAGTGCCACTAAAAATTTTGCTGGCATTTATTGAATGTTGTGAGTAAGATTCCAGAATGCACCTAAAATGTGGAAAAACAAAACTTGTTGCTGGAAAAAAGCCTAAACTTAAAAATGTGATCCAAGTCAACAAATTAATCTCACTTTAAGCCAAAGGAAATGTCTGAAATGAAAGCACTGCCAGGAAATATAAAGAATATTCAAGACTCAGGCAGAAAGATCTGCAAGTATTTTGTGTTTAGTGACTTCCTTGGACATAATACTAGAATTTAGAAATAATCTGTTCTGAGGACTCACTCTATTCATATCTGGACCCGAAACCCAGCTGGGACATCACCTTTTTCCTCCTCTGATGCCCTTTTCCCTTTCCTTTTAAAAAAAAAAAAAAGACATATATGTGGGTTATGAGTAATAGTTGACCACTAATATGACCTCCAGAAAAAACCACAGCATAGTTTGTGGTTTATCCTGAGGAAGATAAATCAAAGGAAGTAAAAGCAGGAACTGGATCATTGCTTTTATTTAGTTTCGTTTGCTAGTACTTCTCAGAATTCACTGTGCTCTTTACAATGTGGTTTCATAATTTGGGGAGAAAAAAGTTTGTGATTTTAATAACAAAACTATAGTTCTATTTCATGTAAAAAATAATTTCTCAGGTATTGTATCAGTCATTGACTTTATAAAATGTTTCTCAGTAACTGGAGGTGGTTCCATGTGCCTCGAGCATGGCTGTATTGCTTTAATTGGGGAATAGAGTCTTTTTTTCCTTGGCATGTACAAAAGGGAGTATTGGCGGGGTTCATCTGGATGTCAAAGGCAAAGAAAGTAAAGAAAAATCAAGATAAATATGGTTAAAGTCATTTCCAAAGAAATAAGGGAAAGATGGAAAGATCTCCATCATCAGACTTTGTTTATAGAAGATTGTGTTCCAGAGAGAAATTGTAAACAACTTAAGTTTATATTGGGAATAGCTAGGTACGTTGATACAGAGCTCCCATCTTAGAGATTACTTACATTAGGTTAAAATTAATGTCATTTCCTGAATTATTTTCCTATAATTATCCTGTAACCTGGTATACTTCTGTTGGATGTTACCCTTTTTAGATATGGAAGAAAGCAGCAGTGTTGCCATGTTGGTGCCAGACATTGGAGAACAGGAAGCTGTATTGACTGCTGAAAGTATCATCAGTCCTTCACTGGAAATTGACGAGCAAAGGAAAGCTAAAACAGACCCGTTAATCCATGTTATCCAGAAGTTAAGCAAGATAGTGGAACATGAAAAGTCACAAAAATGTCTTTTAATTGGGAAAAAACGTGGACGTTCAAGTGCTGTAACACATTCTCTTGAAACCCAAGAACTTTGTGAGATTCCAGCTAAAGTAGCCCAGTCACCTGCTGCTGATATTAGAAGAGCGGACATGTCACAAACAAATCTTAGCCCCGACTCTCTTGCCCAGAGCGATGGGAAGGCTATGTCTTACCAGTGCAGCCTTTGTAAGTTCTTATCATCCTCTTTTCCTGTGTTAAAAGATCACATTAAGCAGCATGGTCAACAGAATGAAGTGATCCTGATGTGCTCAGAATGCCATATCACCTCTAAAAGCCAAGAGGAACTTGAAGCTCATGTGGTAAATGACCACGAAAATGATGGTGGTCACGCTCAAGCCAAAGCCCAGGAGGGCACAAGCCCTTCCAACTCCTCACAGCAGAGAGCAACGGAAGGAAGCAGTGAGCCCCTTCCTGGTGTCCCTGGAAGCGTGAACAGTCCACAAACACATGCCATCCCGACTTCAGCTGAGGCAGGAATGGGCCCGAGGAAGTGGTATGCATATGAGCAGTACGGCATGTACCGCTGCTTGTTCTGTAGTTACACCTGTGGCCAGCAGAGGATGTTGAAGACACACGCCTGGAAACACGCGGGGGAGGTTGACTGCTCCTATCCGATCTTTGAAAATGAAAATGAGCCCTTGGGCTTGCTGGATTCTTCAGTGGCTGCTGCCCCTGGTGGGGTAGATGCTGTAGTCATTGCCATAGGAGACAGTGAACTCAGTATCCACAACGGGCCGTCGGTCCAAGTACAGATCTGCAGTTCACAACAGTTAGCCTCGTCATCCCCTTTAGAGCAGAGCACAGAAAGGGGTGTGCCCCTAGGTCAGTCAGTTACCCTTGAACCTAGTGAGGAAGAAATGCTAGCAGTGATTTCTGACACAGAGGAGAACTTGATGGCTGATAGCCTGCTCTCATCAGCACAGAAAATCATCAACAGTAGCCCGAACAGAAAAGGTCACGTTAATGTGATAGTGGAGCGACTGCCAAGCGCTGAAGAAACTCTTTCACAGAAACATTTCCTCATGAATGCTGAAATTGAAGAGGGGAAAAACCTGAGCCAGACAGAAGCCCAGATTGGGTGTGAAGGAACGGATGATGTTTACCGTGCTGATAAGTGCACTGTCGATATTGGGGGGTTGATCATAGGCTGGAGCAGCGCAGAGAAGAAAGATGAGTTAATAAGTAAAGGCCTGGCTGCTGATGAGAACGCCCCACCAGGCCGAAGGAGGACAAACTCTGAGTCCCTTAGACTCCACTCGTTAGCTGCAGAAGCCCTCGTCACCATGCCTATAAGGGCCGCAGAACTGACGAGGGCCAACCTCGGGCCTTATGGAGACATAAACCTCTTAGATCCAGGTCCTGGACAAAGGCAAGTAGACAGTAGTACCTTGGCAGCATATTCAAAAATGATGTCACCACTTAGAAACTCTACGGATGGATTGCCTAGCTTTAACCAAAGTAACTCCACCTTGGTAGCGCTCCCAGAGGGAAGGCAAGAATTGTCAGACGGGCAAGTGAAGACAGGCATCAGCATGTCCTTACTCACCGTGATTGAGAAGTTGAGAGAAAGGACAGACCAGAATGCTTCAGATGATGACATTTTAAAAGAGTTGCAGGACAATGCCCAGTGCCAGCCCAGCAGCGAGGCGAGCTTGTCCGCAAACAGCGTGGTAGAGTACATCCCCAACGCAGAGCGGCCCTACCGCTGCCGCTTATGTCACTACGCGAGTGGCAACAAAGGCCACATGAAGCAGCACCTGAGAGTCCACCGGCAGAGGCAGCCCTACCAGTGTCCCATCTGCGAGCACATCGCCGACAGCAGCAAGGGTCTGGAGAGCCACATGATCAACCACTGTAAGGCCAGGATATATCAGTGCAAGCAGTGCCAGGAATCTTTCCATTATAAGGTAAGCGTTGGAGTTCTGAATCGAGTAGGGAACTTTGCAGATCTAGCCCAACCACCCCATTTTACAGACAAGGAATGAGTCCCAAAAAAGTTGGATAATCTGCCCAGACGATCCAACTAATTAGTGTTAAAGTTGGGACTGAAGTCGAGGCCTTCAGAATTCCTGCTGCTGAACTCTGTCCCCTTGCTGCCTTCTTAACAGCCTCTGTGTTGGATATTAGTGTTTTAGTGGAGATACGTGTTTTTTAAAGTGTCGATTTCAAGTTACAAGGGAATATACAGTGGATTGACATCATACGTACATTTCACTTACCCATATTTAACCATATATCATCAAGATAAAAATACATATTTTTTATCTTATATGACCCCCAAATGCACGTCATTCCCTTTAGCCACCACGCAGCCAACAGTAATGTGTGTCATTGCAGAAGGAAAAATGGGCTGTGTTGGACTTAGTGAAGTAGAACCACATAGACACTGTCGTACAGCCACTGTGAAGGACGTGGAAGGGTTGTTTTGACTGGTTTCATCTTGTGTGCTGACCTTAAAACCAATGTCTGCGTGAAATGCTGTTCTTTTTCAACCAGGGGGGCCAGGTGACTCTTAGAAAGTGTTTTGAAAGTATTTTAAAAGTGTATCCTAAAGGGCTAACTGGGATGCTGACTTTTTCTCTCAGATTAGCCAGAATTGGGGTCTAGCTAGTGGTGAAAAGCTGATCAGGAATAAGAAGAACTTTGAGTCTGAGATTCAGTGCTGCTTGGATTACCCTCCTGAGATTCCAAGTAGCACATCCAAATAGGCTAGAATGCAACCTCCAGGAGTTTCTTTTGCTGCTATTCTCTGGATTCATGAGGTTAAGGTACAGGAGGAAGATTTCATTGGAGGAACAGTTCCGATTAGGTCACTCTTACACATTTAGTTGATATTTAAAGGCAAAAATGAGGAGTCCAGTGATTACTGGTTGGCTTTATTCTTGTGAAAGTGTTGTGTTGCTCTGAACGCGCTTCCTCCTCGGGCCTCCTAGTAGTTGAGTAAGCTTGCCTGTGTCATGTACAAACACCACCCCAAATAGACTTCCTTTTGGAGAATAAGAAAGAAGAGCTCTCTTTATGATGAGATTATGATTTATCTAGTGTGCTTGTGTCTGTAAGTTACCAAATGGGTTAGTCTTTTAGCAGATTTGATTATTAAATATTGGTAATATGTTCTAGGTAAGAGGCCATGAAAGCAATTAACCCCTTCTGCAGCCTCCTAGTAATTGAACATGTATATTTACTGAAACTTACATGGTAATTTCTCTCCACTTTGTAGAGTCAACTGAGGAATCATGAGAGGGAGCAACACAGTCTTCCAGATACCTTGTCAGTAGCAGCGTCTACCGAGCCAAGAGTTGCCAGCGATACAACTGATGGGAAATGTGTTCAGGAAGGTATCTGTATTTTTTATACAGGCTGCAGTGACTAGCATGTGAAGCAAAAACACTCATTGCCATGTGGGTTATGGTCAGGACTAGAGTATGTGTTCTCCCCTATTTGTATATGATGGGTGTGAGTGAATCGTACCTGTTTCTGAGGAGGTGCCAAGTGCTGGATGAGGTCAGTTACTACTAGGGTGCAGGTTAGAAGTACTAGATTAGTAAGTTCTGAGCCTCAGCCATGTAGGCGGATATCACCACTGATAGGTGTGCGACCTTGTGAGAGCCCAGCTATGGCACAGACCTTGGGAGGCCCTGTGCCAGCGAGCAGGAGGAACTGCACCATGGAGAGCCTCTTTCCCCCTCCCCTGCCAGCTGACCTGCTGAGCACAGAGCCTTTGCAGATGGTAGGCCCCCACCTCAAACTTTAACTCAGGCTTCCTGCTGTGATCTTATTCTTACCCAAGTATGACTGCCAGATTTCATCTGCATTATTTTAAAAAAACACAAGATCTTTTTATGTACTAGTTAGGTACCAGTCAGCCGAGTTTCTGGTAATAGGAATATTAGAATCAAAAGATTTAATTAGAGTTCCATGAAAAGGCGGATGCCACATCCGGAGAATTGGGGATAAAGTGTACTAAGCTGTTTCCTTGCTGCAGCTCACTTAAATTGATATACTTTAAATGGCTCGAGTGTGGCATATAGTGTTTATAGGAAATAAAACATATTGGGGTGACTTTCCTGTTTAGATTTGCTAAGAATTAAAGTTAGAAACGACTACAGAGTGAAATGTTTTACCATAATGTTTCATTAAATTATACCCCAGAAAGCATAACTGATTCTAGAATGTTTCTGAAAGAACTGATTTTGACACCACTGTAGCACCAAAATTCCCTTGTCAAACAGATGTCATCCCTGTAAAACTATCCAAACAAAAGGAGTTTATGACATAGCATCTGTTTCTGCAATAGATGGCTGAGCTGAAACAGTTTTGTTTCCTTTTCACAAAATAGCCCTAAATGCCTCCTTTTATTTTAATTCATTATGTTTCCACATCCCCTTTAAAGGAGACATTACAACATTAGATGTGATTGGACCATAAGTCCCTAATGAAGGAATCCAGTGAGTGCTGCTCAGTAGCGCCCCCTGCAGTTAGTACCAGCGTTGGGATGTGTCTTTGCTAGCACCATCTTAAATGTCCAGATGAGTCGATGGATTACAATTGACAATTTCAATAAAAAGATGAAGATGTCAACTCAGAATTAAACCGTTTCAGGCTTTACAGCATTAGCATCTGTTCACCGTATTCTGTTTCCCAACATCTTTTCTTTGTGGATCATACTTTTTCCTTAGGGTTAAATGTAGGCATTTGAAATTGCTGGTGGTGCCTTTTCTCACTCCACTTGGCTCCACTTGCTTTTCTCTGTCACAGTACTGCAACAGTTCAGGTGCCTGTCTTCCTTCACACTTATACCTGGGTGGGGATTTATTGATTCAGTGCTAGAGCACATCTCTAGCTTACAAAGAAGGTGATAATAATTCATGTCTTGCGAGAACTTCTTTAAGCATTTAGTAAACTTATTAAACAAAAGGGGAGATGTGTGCCTCCCTGGTACCCATTTTTGCCCATTATGATAGCACAGATACCTGAGGGCATGTTTTCAACTTGTACTTGAACTTGAGACCTTGGCCATTAGAGGTGACATGCCTGCCTCGAGTGGGCTGCTATGCTGGGTACTGGGAGTACATGAAGGGCATCACTGCCCTTGAGCCCACCTTAGAACTGGACTGGTAGGTACCACAGCAAACACCTAGGGTGCTGTAACAGAGCCATGGGCAAAGAATTTTCATAGAGTCTTTCTTTACAAAATGTAATTAAATCGTTTTCATTAGAAACCTGTAATTTGTCAACCCCTGGGGGGGTTCAGTATAAACAAAACAGGTACATCCTTGCCTTCAGGGAGTCAACAGCCTAATGACAGGGTAAAGACTTTACCCAGACAGGCAGGTAATATACAGACTTTGGTGAAGGAAAAACATAGGATTTACAAAACCATGCATGAGGTTCTAGTCTTTCCATTTTGTGGATGATATAGCTGAGACCCCTGAGGTAATGTAATTTACCCGAGATCATACTGGTAGTAAGAGCAGAGCAAGGACTAAGCCCAAGTTTTTGAACTTTAAATCCAATATTCTTCCCACTGGAAACAGTTGCTTCAAGTAGCACGGGCTCTCATTCCGTGCTATATTAAGTTTTTCCATCTGTCAGTTTTATTAGTTGTCATTGATCTGTAATATTTCTCACACAAAACCATTATCCAATATTTCACACTTGGTTTTTTCAGGATTTTTTTTAAAACTGTATTTGGAACAGTGCCATTTATAATCGAGTCCAAGTTTTTAACCTACCAATTAAGAGCAATACTTAGATTATAATTATGATTAGTGTGTATATTAATGTTATAGATTTATACCAGGAAATTAGGACATTTTTGTTCTGCCTGGCAGTAGTTATTAGCAAAAGAAAGCTTCAATTTTAGAAAGCTTAAATTTAGCTTAAGGATTTTCTCTGTTGAAATTTCAGCATGGGTTTTTTCGTCCCATTAATTCTGCTTTTGTGCACTGTGTCCTGGTGTTGCACCCAAGCTCCCTCCTGCCAGGGACACAGCTTCTCCTGCCCTGCCTGCCCTGGGGCTTCGTGGTTGCCTCTCCCCTGATGAAAAGCAGGCGGGGTGTGAGGAGCCTGTGGACCTCACACAGTGGAGAGTAAAGAAAGCAGTGGCTGTCATCAGGGGACAGTTGTGTATGGTCAGGTCATCCAGCTTGGATCACCCAATAAGTTCAGTTACACGGCCTGTTTCCACTGGATCTATGTTCCCTGCTCTTCAGAGAACTGCATTTTCATGATAGTCATAACCTTTGCCCCATAACCTGTCAGTTTACTAGATAGACTTAAACTACACTATACAGCACTTAATAATTTGAGGTACCGTTTCTTCCACATTGCAGTTAGCTGACATTTAGTCGTAACAAAAGAAAACCTACAAGCTGCAGGCTTTTCATATTGAGTTTGTTATATATGTGTCACAGCCACACCTTAGTGTTGGATTATGATATTAATTTGGTGAATTACTTACTGGTGAATCACTATTTCTTTAAAAAAATATATCCACTGGATGGAGTTGAAACACATTGTTCTCAGTAAAGTATCTCAAGAATGGAAAACCAGGCATCCAAGGTACTCAACACTAATATGAAGCCAGTAGATGAACTAATACATCCCCCCAGGAGAGAAAACTCGATTCAAGTCAGGAGGAGGCAGGGCACAGTGTCAGGATACATGGCACACCTTTTGGGTGTGAGACACAACTACAAGAGGGACTCTACCTAACAAATGCAAATATTATAACCAAGTTGTTTGTACCCTCACATTAACCTGAAATAAAAATTAAAAAAAAATAAGGGTGGTGCCTATGGCTCAAGGAGTAGGGTGCCGGCCCCATATACTGGAGGTGGTGGGTTCTAACCTAGCCCTGGCCAAAAACTGCAAAATAAATAAAAGAAAAAATAAAAATATAAAAAAAATAGGCTCAGCACCTGTGGCTCAAGTGGCTAAGGCGCCAGCCACATACACCTGAGCTGGTGGGTTCGAATCCAGCATGGGCCCGCCAAATGACAATGATAGCTGCAACCAAAAAAATATCCGGGCGTTGTGGCGGGTGCCTGTGGTCCCAGCTACTTGGGAGACTGAGGCAGGAGACTTGCTTGAGCCCAGGAGTTGGAGGTTGCTGTGGGCTGTGATGCCACAGCGCTCGACCCAGGGTGACAGCTTGAGGCTCTATCTAAAAAAAAATAATAATATTAAAAAAATAAAAAATATATCCAGTATTGATTGAAGTGACACCTATTTGTTGATACAAATCAGTAGCATCTCTCTGGCTAACTAAACTTTGTAGGTTTATAGGTCAGAGATGATGTTCAGTTTGTACCTGCTAACGCAGGGAACCTGTAAAACCACTCCAAGCTTGTTAAATTTAAACAGAGTCTTGCTTGAAATGTTAATATTACTGTGTGGTATAGATGTTCATTTATAATGGAATGTAAAACAGTGATTTAAATCTTACCAAACCATGCTGCTAAACTCTGAAATTCTTTGCCTAGGGACTAAGTCCTCAGCCCAGAAGCAGTACAGGTGTGATGTGTGTGACTATACAAGTACAACGTACGTCGGTGTGAGGAACCACAGACGCGTCCATAATTCTGATAAGCCGTACAGGTAAGTGTGATGATCCTAGAATTTTAATGCTTATGTTAAAATATTTTATAGGAACAAAATAAAGTAGAAATATGGTAGAACCTTTGTAACGACCACCCAAGGGACCGTAACAAACGGGTCAACACACAGAGATGGTCACCATGAGGACTGAGGCCTGTGTGCCTGTGGGGCACGCCTGGCCTGTGAAAATCCCAGCAGCTTAGGGACTGGTCAGCTACAGAGGTTCTGCTGTGATTAAAAATTCATAGCCCTTGCTAAAGCACAGGGTAAGAACTGAGAAACTTTTACTGGTTGTGTAAGTCTTGTTTACTTTGTTAAAGAATATGAACTTTGAGTGTGCGTCTTATGTCAGTAGAACTTTCATCTCGTTAAACTGTAGGAAGACATCTGTGTCTGTCAGTTCTGTGTTTTCATTTCATTTGGATATAAATTATCATGGCAGTTTTCAGAGCCTGAGAGTACATTTCAGTAATTTGGCTGTTAGAGACTCAGGATTCCAGCAAAATATCTTTAAAACTGAAAGGGAATAAAACTTCTGTAAAAGATTCTATTTTTGAAAATTAAGCTAGCAAAATAGAATAAGGTCGTTTTTGTTTGATTTTGTTACTTGATTTTTCACAAAAGCAAATTTAGATATGTATTTTCAGCATATAACATAGGCATTCTGAATGAACTAAGGCAGTGGTTCTCAACCTGTGGGTTATGACCCCTTTGTAAGAATGAAAATACATCACGGCATTAGGAAGGTTGAGAACCACTGAATTAAGATAAGCTGTTAACGGAAATCATTGTTTCTTAAATGAACTTTGCCTTTTCAAAGTAAACTATTTGTTGTTTGTAAACCGGGTGTTCTTAAAGGTACCATACATAGGGAAGATGGGAAATTTTAGATAAACATACCTTTATTTAAATGTCCATTACAGAATTTTTCAAAATGTTGTCTACATGTTGGCCACCTTTTTATAAAATTTTTTGAGTATTTTGTAAATACAGCTACACTTAGCTACAATTTCCCATTTTTTCTTCATATGGTGACTTCAGACGTCACTTTCAGGGCATCCTATCTGGTAAAGGTGCAAAGTTTGCCCAGCTGTCACAGAAAAGTGAGCTCCCCTGCAGCCCTGGGGGGACATCAAGGTCCTGCGTCAGTGCTGACCCAGTCACTGTGACTGACAGGACAGTGGCAGGCCATGGGCATGAATTCTTTTAACCCCATTGGCAAAACTTGTTTCATGTTTTAATTCTCTCTCCAGGTTTTATAAGTATGACACATGTGAGTGTGTGAAAGTTGTTCTGTTAATCTAAATGAAAACCTGACAGGCTGTGCCGTAAAAGGTCATTATGTGTTCCTGTAGGGTGGCTCTCTCTATATATATGGTTTTGAATATTTAATATGTGCTTAATTTGCTAACCAGCAGACTTACTTATAATCACTCTTCAGTTTGCAGTCTTATAGCTCTGTGGAAGATTTTTGACCTTACCTCAGTGTCTCTATTTTTCTTTCAAATGTTTTTAAAACAAAAATCCCTGAGAAAGATTTTTGCCCCAGAGTACAGTGAAGACCATTGTAAATCAGTGCTGTAAAATTCTAGATGAGGCATGATAGGTGGGATTGAACATGTATCCATTCATACTTTGCACTGGGAAATGTTTAGAAGACATGATGGAGGGAGGACACTGTTTATCTAAAGGAGGAGAAAACTTGGGGCCAAATTCATGTGATTTGGGCAAGACTAAAATAACCTTCCTTGGGTGCAGAATTATTCTGTTCTCTCATTTATTGAGAAATATTTACTGAACAAATATTATGTTCCAGGGGCCGTGGTAGGTCCTGAACTATAGTGATGACCAAAAGGCCACTTCTTTGCCGTCATGGAGCTCGTAGACAAACAATAAACAAGTGAGATACATAATTATGATTGAGTCTGGGTCTGCAGAGGAGAGTCTCACATCCACCTGAGTGGATTAGTGTTAACAGCTTAGAGATTCATTTCAAAGCTTTCCGTGTCGCTTAATGTGTGCTTAACGTGCTAGACAGCAATTTCCCTTAGATTCTCAAAATGCTCACGGGCTCAGCATCAGCTGCAGTTGTTCTAGGACTTCGTGCCTGTGGTCAGCATCCTGTGAGAATCCTCTTCACGTCACATCTGAGAAGCCCCAGTTTGTTGCAGTTTTCCAAATTTATTCACACAACCCCTCCCCATCTGGTTTTGTTCTGAGTGTCATGCCTCCCTCCAGGTAATGAGTACCAGTTTTTTCTGCTAAGTCCTATTTTCTAGTCTTGTGACCCCTTTTTAAACATTCCCCATTGTCTTCGTGGGATCTGCACTCTGCAGATATCATGGATTAATTTGTCCTATTCCACTAGGTTTCTACTGTCATATCTGTCTCCCTGAAGACGAGCTGGTAAACAGCCTTCTCACCTGACTTCATCCAAGGGTCAAAGCAGTTTCTCTGAGCTGGTAAACAGCCTTCTCACCTCTGATTTAATCCAAGGATCGCAGCAGTCCTCTGGCTTCTTTTCTTTCTGCTTCACTCAGTTTTGTTGCCTGGTGTGCTCATGGTCAGAGTTAGGGCTTGTCTTCCCAGAGCCCATACCCTGTGCATTTTCCATTTTCCCTACACTGTCTTTTAAGAAGTATGCTCCCAGGTAGCAATGGAGAGCTTCTGCAGTGCCAGCACGCACAGTGGCTGCACAGCCCCGAGGCCTGGCCTGGGGGCGCAGGAGCTTTGCCCTGCGTCAGTGTGCCTGTTTTGTAGTAGAGCATCCGTGGTGGCAATACCTCTCCTCTGCTTTCTGTGCCGCCATTCAGTCCTTCGCTGACCCCAGCTATGGGATCTGAGCAGTACAGTTCCTTATAGCTCTGGCAGGCAGTCCTGCAATTAAATCAGAGCTCTCTCACTTGTGGGATTTGTGACCTTAAACAAACTCTCTGTGCTTGGCTTTGTCGTTTATAAAATGAGGATATTGAAAGTTGTGAGGCTTAAACGAAATGCCATGTAAGGTACTAGCACTGAATGGATGCCAGGAGACAATAGTTGCCTAATAGTTACCAGGCCCAGCTTTTTATTCTCATCCCTTCTCAATGATTCATTGTCTAACCAAAAAAAAAAAAGAGAGAGAGAGACAGAAGGAAAAGCTTGTAGACCTCTCATGCTCTCATGGTTTAGGAAACAAAGAATAATTACAGTCAGACTTGGGGCTTGTTTCCTGAGTCCATACCGTGTGCACTTCTGATCATCCCTACACTTTAAGAAGCAAGGGATGAATTTCTCATAGAGCAGGGATGCCTGCTGTTGCACAACTTTGACAAGAGCACACAAGGTGTATCATGTATTTTAACATGCCTGTTACGTAATAGAGTCTGTGCAAGGATGAGCTTATTCCTGGGTAGGAGTCACAGCCTACCTGCTAGAGAGATGCTGTGCCCAGGGGGAAACGCTGTTACTGCTGAGGGGCCGGCTTTGGAAACAACGCAGTGTCTTGGGAGCGTCCAGGCTTTAGGAAAGTCCCCAGCCTGTACCCCGCCTATACCCCACCGATGGCCTTGGGAATGTTATTCCTAGCTAGGCTTCCTTTCCCATGTGACACTGAGGAGAACACTGCCTAGCTCACAGGCTTGGTGAGGACTGAATGGGATTATGTTAATGAAGCACTCAGCGGGTTACCTGGTGTCTGGAAGGGACTGACTCCTTTTTTCTGCTCAAAATAAAGGTCATGAGGTCATCTCAAAAACCCTGTCCCAGCTGCAGAGTGAAAGTGCTGTTTTTTATTCTTGTGTAAGGACAGGGAACAATTATAATGATATCATTCCATCCCAATCACTCTCAGATGCAGCTAACTTTGTTTTTATTTTTATTTTATTTTATTTTATTTTGAGACCAAGTCTCCCTGTGTCACCCCAGCTAGAGTACCATGGTGTCATATCATAGTTCACAGCAACCTCAAACTCCTGGGCTCAAGTGATCCTCCTGCCTCAGTCTCCCAAGTGGTTGGGAATACAGGTATCTGCTGCAGTGCCTGGCAGTTTTTAAGAGATGGGGTCTTGCTCTTGCTCAGGCTGGTCTCAAACTCCTGGACTCAGCCATCCTCCCACCTCACAATGTGCTGGGATTTATAGGCATGAGCCACCACACCATGCCTATGCCTGCCTTTTGACCCCAAAGTCTTACTGATAGGTTTCATGCTAAATTTTTAAATAGTAGATTGTCCTCAGTTTAGTTTAATACCGCAGTAGGAGAACTCCCCTGATTTACGTCCCCCAACACAACTGTTGTGGAAAACAAGATTGGAGAACAAAAGATTCTCCTGAGGTGATCAAATTTTGACCCATACGACACCAAGCCCATTTTAGAAACAAATGTGTTGGTGCTTAGGTTCTGACAGTGTCCTGGCAGGGTGGGGAGGATGGTGTGTGGCCTTTGGACTAAAGTCCTCAGCACGCTGGTACCTGGTCGGCGCTCAATAATTGCTGACTGATGGTTGTCTGCGTACCTCTGTTTTTCTCATCTGTAAAACGGCTCTCCTTATGTAAATGTATGGAATAAGCTTAATTTATTATTGAAAATAAATGTGTAATGGTATTAGTATGCTTTTTTTTGTAGAGAGAGAGTCTCACTTTGTCGCCCTCAGTAGAGTACTGTGGTGTCACAGCTCACAGCAACCTCCAGCTCCTGGGCTTATGTGATTCTCTTGCCTCAGCCTCCCAAGTAGCTGGGACTACAGGTCCCCACCACAAAGCCTGGCTATTTTTTTGTTGCAGTTTGGCTGGGGCTGGGTTTGAACCCGCTACCCTTGGTATATGGGGCCAGTGCCCTACCCACTGAGCCACAGGCACTGCCCACTATACTTTTTCTTAAGTGGAGAGCTGCACAGATACATATTTAAGTTGAGTGTTTTTAATACCCAGCCCCCAAATACCCAATTTTTCCCTAAATGTTTCAGAATATACTTTTATAGTGATTTTCTTGACCTCAGGAACAGAGCAAAATTTAGACTCCGTGTTTGACTGATAAGTCTATGAAGTCGCACTCTTCCCCCCACCAGATTTTTTTAATTGCCATTGATTAAAGGTAGTATAATCCTGGAAATTGCATAAATCATAAAGGTACAGCTTGATGAATGATCACAGATTAAACTCATGCTGGTAACATGAACTATTATCAGTCCCTCCCCAGTACCCCCTTTGTGGGCCTTCCCATCATTCACCGACCACCCTTTCTGGGAACCACGGTCTTGACTTCTAACATTGTAAATTAGTTTTGCCTGTTTTTGAACCTAGTGGGAATGTATCTTATGATACATATTTTTTCATGTCTCAGCATCACTGCGTGTGTGTCTGTGGTGTCTCGTCACTTTATACTATTTCATTATAAAATGACCCCACAGATTGTTCATTCTACTCTTGGTAGACACACTCGTTTGGGTTATTGTCAGGGTTTTCCCTCATTATGAATACCGTCCTTTTGAACATTCTTTTATGTTTTTTGGGTTGCATATGTGAAATGAGTCCATTTCCGTTGGGTTCATACCTAGGAGTGGGATGTTTTGGTATTTGGGCCTGCACATGTGCTCAGCCTCAGTAGGTATCTCAGCAGACTTCAAAAATGACAGTGCCTGTGGCTCAGTGAGTAGGGTGCCAGCCCCCCACCGAGGGTGGCAGGTTCAAACCCGGCCCTGGCCAAACTGCAACAAAAAAATAGCGAGGCATATAGTCCCAGCTACTTGGGAGGCTGAGATAAAAGAATTGCCTAAGCTCAAGAGCTGGAGGTTGCTGTGAGCTGTGATGCCACAGCACTCTACCGAGGGCCACAAAAGTGAGACTCTGTCTCTAAGAAAAGAAGAAATGGTGGCCCCAGTTCATGTCTCTGCCGACACTTCTGTTGTCAGAGTTCAGTCCTTATCATCCTGGTGGGTGTAGGGTAGTATGTCATTTGGTTTTAATTTGCATTTTCCTGACAGTGTGTAAAGTTGCCAGTCTTTTTGTTTGTGGGCTGTGTAGGGTGGATGGTCTGGCCCTGGCTCGGTGGTTTCAGGAGTTGTACCTGCTCAGTGCAAGGTGCTCCCTGTGTGGACACTGGCAGCTTCTAAGCTGCAGCTTCCTCCCTCTCTACTGTCTCACTGAAGAATAGTAATTTCTAGTTTTAGTCAAATTTATTAATCTTTTTCTTGGTGTTCAGAGTTTTTTTGGGTCTTTGATTTTTTTTTTTTTTTTTTGAGACAGAGCCTCAAGCTATCCCCCTGGGTAGAGTGCCATGGCATCACAGCTCATAGCAACCTCCAACTCCTGGGCTCAAGCAAGTCTCCTGCCTCTGCCTCCCAAGTGCTGGGACCACAGGCGCCCGTC
>CAUYQV010010610.1:0-24711 GCA_963574575.1 Galagoides demidoff | reverse complement strand
GGGAAGCCTGATGCAGGATAAAGGGAGTCGTCAAGGCTGAAAAAAGCAAGAAAAAGAAGGAAGAGGAAGAAGATGAGGAGGGTGAAGAGGATGAAGGGGGAGGAAGATGAAGAAGATAAAGAGGAGGCGGCTGAAGATGATGCTGAGTAAGTTGGTTCTAGCGCAGTTTTTTTTTTCTTGTCTATAAAGCATTTAACCCTCCTGTACACAACTCACTCCTTTTAAAGAAAAAAATTGAAATGTAAGGCTGTGTAAGGTTTATTTTTAAACTATGCAGGGTCTTTTTTTGTACAGTTAACACACTACTGAATGTGTCTTTAGATAGCCCTGTCCTGGTGGTATTTTCAGTAGCCACTAACCTTGCCTGGTACAGTATGGGGGTTGTAAATTGGCATGGAAATTTAAAGCAGGTTCTTGTTGGTGCACAGCACAAATTTGTTATACATGGGGTTGGCAGTTTTTTCATCTTTAGTTGTCTCTGATGCAGCTTATACAGAATAATTACTGTTCTGTTAACTGAATACCACTCTAATTAAAAAAAAGTTGCAGCTGTTTTGTTGTCATTCTGAATGCTTCTAAGTAAATACGATTAAAAAAAAGAATGGAGAAGCATGAATCCTGTGTATTCAGTTTTGACATAAGGACAATTATTGACAATGACATGGTGGGGAAAGGAGAGCAGAGAGAGAGAGAGAGGAGGAGGGTGGAGGAAAGGAAGAGCAGAGAAAGGGAAGGAGGGAGGGGGTGGAGTCTCAGTTTGTGACACATTTTGTACCCTTAATGAACCCCAACAATTAAATAATAAGTTATGCTATATCCAATTTGTAGAATATTTTCTAGTCATTAGAATGATCTCAAATACCTTTTAGTATCATGAGGAAAAATGTTATGACAAAATAACTGAAAGAAAAGTAGTTGGATACAAATTATTTGATATAGGAGCCTTGTTGTAACTTCTCTTTTCAGAAAGCTATTTTAAAGACACTGGGGTGGTGGCTCATGCCTGTAATCCCAGCACTCTGGGAGGCCAAGGCGGATGGATTGCCTGAGCTCAGGAGTTGGAGATCAGTCTGAGCCAGAGTGAGACCCTGCCTCTACTAAAAGTAGAAAAAAAAAAAAGTTTTACATAAAATGGATGTTCTTGAGCAAGTTAATTTTGAACTTAACGTAACTTAAAATATATTTTTTCTTGTTTTAGGATGACAAATGGGAAAAGAAATGCCAGAAGATTTTTTCATTTGCTCACCAGACTATCAGTGCTTTGATCAAAGCAGAGTTGGCAGAATTACCCTTAAGACTTTTTCTTCAAGGAGCTCTAGCAGCCGGAGAAATTGGCTTTGAAAATCATGAAACAGTAGCGTATGAATTTATGTCCCAGGTGATGATCTGCTCTCTTTTCTGGGTTATCTACTCAGTTTTGACAAGTTCAGTCACCTGCTTGTTGTTGTGGTGGAGCGTGTGCAGTTACCCTTTTCACTGAGTACGTAACTACTGCCTCCCCTGTCTTAGAACCTGGTAAGATTGTGCTCAGATTGACTGGTGCGAAGCAGCAGAACTGATCGGTTTCTGGGTGCTAATGAAATATAAGATTTCCAAGTGGGTCCTGGTAAAAGTGGTTTTATGGAAAGATGCTCCTTTGTCAGTTCAGTTTGGGAACCCTGGGTTAAACAAAGTTGAAAGAGTTTTATTTCTTTTTTCTTTATAAGAGGTGGGATTTCACCATATTGCCCAGGCTGTATTAGAAGTCATGGGCATAAATAATCATGCCTCAGCCTTCCACATAGCTGGGACTACAGGTGCTTTTCACTGCTCCTCGCTTTGAAAACAGGTTGCAACTTGTCAAATTTTTTACCATCTCAGCTTGTGTTTTGCCACTCCAAGGCAAAGGGAGGCCAAGAGGATACAGTGTCTTCTGGTATAAAGGAACTACAGAATGTCTCTTGGGATGGGTATTTGGTAAATGATACTCTGGAAAACACTTTAATAGTAGATGGTGGCTTCCTAAAAGTCCTTCTTGTTTTATGTTCACTAGGCATTTTCTCTGTATGAAGATGAAATCAGTGATTCCAAAGCACAGCTGGCTGCCATCACCTTGATCATTGGTACTTTTGAAAGGATGAAGTGCTTCAGTGAAGAAAATCATGAGCCATTGAGGACTCAGTGTGCACTTGCTGCTTCCAAACTGCTAAAGAAACCTGATCAGGGCCGTGCTGTGAGCACCTGTGCACATCTCTTTTGGTCTGGCAGAAACACAGACAAAAACGGAGAGGAGGTAAGGCTACTCCTAACCATGTTATAGGAGGTGGAGGTGTCAACAGGGATCAGTTGCCATGGCTTTGTGCTTTGGGCAAAACATTTGGAGGTGTTTGGAAATCTGACAAAATTACTTTGTTTCTGTAAGTAGGCTCAGGCACTGTGATTCACATCTGTAACCCTAGCACTCTCGGAGGCAGAGGTGGGAAGATCCCTTGTGCTCAGGAGTTTGAGACCAGACTGAGTAAGAAGGAGACCATCTCTACTTAAAATAGAAAAATTAGGCAGGCACTGTGGTGGGTGCTTATAGTCCTAGCCACTTGGGAGGCTGAGACAGGAGGATTACTTGAGCACAGGAGTTTGAGGTTGCTGTGAGTCAGACTGATGCCATAGCACTCTACCAAGGCAACAGAGTGAGAGTCTGTCTCAAAAGAATTAAAAAGAAAAGAAATGGGCAGTGATGTAAAGAGAGTCTCATTCTATGGTGAAGCTTCCACTTTGAGGATGTTGTAACGTAGCAAGTTCTGCCACTACTTTTTTAAATACAGCTGTAGACTTTAAAAAAAGAATGAAAAAGATTTAACTTGTGTCTCTTTAAGACACAAAAGAGCATTACAGTCTTGCATTTCTTTTTCTTTTTTTGTTTTTTATGTAGGAGAATATACTACCACTCAACATCTACTGTAAGGTTGGCAGCCCTGAGAACTCCCTTTTTTTTTTTTTTTTTTTTTTTTTTTTTTTTTTGAGACTGTCTCACTGTGTTGCCCTTGCCTGGCTATTTTTTGTTGCAGTTGTCATTGTTGTCTAGCTGGCCCGGGCTGAATTTGAACCAGCCACCCTCTGTGTATGTGGCTGGCACTATAACCACTGTGCTACGGGCGCCAAGCAAAGATCTCTCTTTTTTTTTTTTTTTCCCCTAGAGACAGTCTCACCTTGTCACCCTCAGTAGAGTGCTATGATGTCACAGCTCACAGCAACCTCCAGCTCTTGGGCTTAGGCAATTATCTTGCCTCAGTCTCCCGAGTAGCTGGGACTGCAGGTGCCCACCACAACACCCGGCTATTTTTTTGTTGCAGTTCAGCCAAGGCTGGGTTGAAACCTGCCACCCTCATATATGGGACCAGCGCCCTACTCACTGAGCCACAGGCACTGCCAAGAACTCCTTTTTTAATGTAGCATGTTATGAATGTATTCTTGCTCTCAAAGCAGTAAGGAGCAGACATTTCCACATGCAAATATTTCTTTGTATGAAAACGGGACATTTGTGGTTGATATCTGCGTTTTCCCCCTGCCCTTTTATTTTTAGCTTCACGGAGGCAAGAGAGTAATGGAGTGTCTAAAGAAAGCTCTAAAAATAGCAAATCAGTGCATGGACCCCTCTCTACAAGTGCAGCTTTTTATAGAAATTCTGAACAGATATATCTATTTTTATGAAAAGGAAAATGATGCGGTAAGTGAATAATAAATTGCTGTTAGTGAACTAATATTTTCCCTTCCTGCTTTTAGGAGATTTGATATATATAAAAGTTTATCATTCTGGTACTTTCTGATTTGTCTACAAGGTTAGGGTTTGCAGAGTCCACCTACCTTCTGGTTTCTTTGATTCTCTGAAATCCTATTTTGTATGCATAGATGCTTCTCTCTAACTGAAGAACTAATGTGTGCAAAAATTCTCATCTCATTTGCCTAGGAATTTTATAAAAAATAATCACTAACCATTTGGAAAATACAAAATAATTTGCAAATGCCAAATGGGCTGATTTGTCATTATATACAGTAGAACCTTCATAGCTGACCACCTCCTTGAGTTGACCTCATTTTCATAGACCAGATGTTCACCATACGTACATAGCAGTACAAAAAGCCTAATTCCTTGTGTTTGTTACAGTCCCTTGGGTGGTCAACCTACAGAGTAGTTCTACTGTACTAATTTGAGATAATTGCATAGGTTGCTGTGAGCTGTGATGATGCCGCACTACCCAGGGTGACAGAGTTAAGACTCTGTCTCAAAAAAAAACAAAAGAGTTACTGAATTTTTTTTGTGATATTTGGTTGATCATGAAATTGTATATATTCTTTTGTAGGTAACAATTCAGGTTTTAAACCAGCTTATCCAAAAAATTAGAGAAGACCTCCCAAATCTTGAATCTAGTGAAGAAACGGAGCAGATTAACAAACATTTTCATAACACATTGGAGCATTTGCGCTTGAGGCGGGAATCACCAGAATCTGAGGGGCCAATTTATGAAGGTCTCATCCTTTAAAAAGATAACAGCTCACCATACTACTTTCCATGTATATCCAGTAAGGGTTTTATTATACTAGGTTTCCCTTCCATAGATTGTGCCTTTCAGAAATGCTGAGGTAGGTTTCCTATTTCTTACCTGTGATGTGTCTTACCCAGCACCTCCAGACACTCACCTTCAGGACCTTAATAAAGTCATTTGCTTCCTAAGTGTCCAAGTCTGTCTGATCACCCAAGTAGCATGACTCACCTGCCATTTAAAATTCCTGTGATGTGTAAAAGCAAAAACAAAACCACTCAGCTACTAATGAAGCTCTTTTTCCCTTTTTTTCTGTTTTGTTTCATTGTTGATTGTGTGTCTTCTTCATTATTGGGAAGTACTAACCCAAAAGTGTCTGTCTCTTTGTTCTCTAGTCCAATTTGAGAATAATTTAGAAGAAAGGAATACTGTATGTGAAATTCAGCTTGGGCTTCTTCCTAATGCAGGATAAGGCCATGTGTAATATTTGCCCTACAACTAGAATATATTAATGCATGTTTGAGAATTTTAAAGCACCCTGGTCAAAACCAGAAGCTATATTTTGCATATTTGGATTCAACCATCCTTTAGGAACTTATGTTAAACTCTGGACATATTTATCAAAATAATTTGATTCTAAATAGTATAAAATGGAAATGTGATTTTATATAATTTATGTATACCATTCATTATTGTAAATTTAAAGGACAATGCATCATAATTATCATGGTTTTTTTTTTTTTTTTTTTGCACCAGTGAAACAATAAAGTTGCTGTTAACAATTTTGGACCTTTTTTTTCATTCATACTATCTTTATTGGTAAAAGGAACTAGTATAATCCAATGGAATTTAATCTCGTATGTTCACAAAACTCACTTATTTAACTCCTGTTTCAAACATTTATAGAGCAAGGCACTTACTAGTCATTTATACCCATTTGCTTTTCTCTTCTTAACCTGCTTTTCCTTAAGGACTGATGAGTTCACATAAATGCCCAAAAGGCTCCCCGCCTGTATCAGCTATCAGAAGGCTGCCCGCCTGCATTAGCTATCTACTATATAACAAATCTCCCCAAAACTTGGTGTCTTAAAGGAATAAGCATTCACCTTACAGTCCTCTGTGTCAGGATTTGGAGCAGCTCAGCGGTTTTGGCTCAAGGTGTTGTATAAGGTTGCAGGTGAGATTTTGACTGGGGCTGCAGTGATCACTGGGCTTGGGGCAGACTGCTGAACCCACTCAGTGTGACTGTCTGCCAGAGGCCTCAGCTCTTCTCCTTGAAGGCCTTTTCCTGGAGTGGCTTGAGTGTCCTCAGAACACGGCAGCGGCTTGACCAGAGTGAGTGATACGCAAAGAGAGGAAGAAGGAAACCACAATGCTTTTTTAAGGCATAACCTTGGAAGCAACACTGTCATTTCGCCTTAAATGGGAGTCATTAAGTCTAATCTGTACTCAAACATCAGGGGATTTCCACCACTTGAAGGAAGAAGTAGCACAGAATTTATAGGCATTTTCAAATGACTACATCACCTCACACCTCCTCAACACCTGCCCTCCTGTTACTAAATGTCTAGCACTTGCTAGATGTCAGGGGTGTCCAGGCTTTTTTTTCTTGCATGTTGGAAGAAGAATTTCCTTGGGCCGCACAGTAGATAACACAAAAACTAAGGGAAGCTGATTAACCAAAAAAAGCTTTGTGCATACTTTTTTTCCATAATATCCAAAAACACAGATAAGCCAAAAAAAAAAAGTCCTCATAAAATCAGCATGTAGCTGGGGCAGCACCTGTGGCTCACTGAGTAGGGAGGTGGCTGGATCAAATCTGGCCCCAGCCAAACTGCAACAAAAAAATAGCTGGGTGTTGTGGCAGGTGCCTGTAGTCCATGCTACCCAGGAGGCTGAGGCAAGAGAATCGCCTAAGCCCAGGAGTTGGAGGTTGCTGTGACCTGTGACGCCACTGCACTGTACTGAGGAAGATAGAGTAAGACTCTGTCTCTTAAAAAAAAAAAAATCAGCATGTGGCTCATGGGCCACAGGTTGGACACCCTGCAAGTTTATGTGAATAAATGTTTCCAAGTGATAAAATTAGTGCCATTAAAATGTATCATGCTAAGCCTTCTGTGATCTTAGTCCAGCAAGTCCCTTTCTGTTGTTTGCAGGTCCTAATTTACCCTTTATAAACTTGACTATATGTTAAAAGTTGACATTTTACTTGTATGTTCTGTAAAATGCAGCTGGAAAAATAAAAAAGACATGAATCAGGAATACTTGAATTTGAGGCTCGGTTCCTGTAGCTCAGCAGTTGAGGGTGCCAGCCAAATACACCAGAGCTGGCAGGTTCAAATCCAGCCCAGGCCTGCCTAAAACAATGACAACTATAACCAAAACTAAAAATAGCCTGGTGTTGTGGCAGGCACCTGTAGTTCCAGCTATTTGAGAGGCTGAGGCAAGATAATCACTTAAGCTGAAGAGTTTGAGGTTGCTGTGAGCTGTGATGCCACAGCACTCTACTGAGAGTGACAAAGCAAAACACTGTCCACCCCCCTCACCCCGCAAAAAAAAAAAATACTTGAATTTGAGCTCAGTTGGAGAGGATGGGTCAGAGGTAAAACAAATATCAGTATAGGGTGTAAAGTATCTCATTTTCTGGTTGAGGTAAAGAGATAAGGTTTTAAAAATGAAATCAAAGTGTTGCTAGCACAAATTTCTTTATTCAACAATAATTGAGCACCTACAGTATGTCAGACAGGCACTGAACATAAAAGTGAACAAGGTATGGTCCCCAGCATTAAGGATTCTAGTGTGCTGTGAAGATAGACCCATGGTAAGAGTGTCCAGGAGAACACTGAAGAAGGGCTTTAGGGACTGGAGGTGTTGGAAAGTCCTGGAGAGGGCTCTGTGAATCCTCGAGGAACTTCAAATCCAATTGTGTGTTGGGCCGTGTGAGGCAATACAGTCCTCTATTTAACAGGTGTGATCCATGCATTGAAGCAAGTTAAACTCTTCCTATTTGTAATGAAATAAAATTTTTAAAAAAATTAACTTAGGGGCTCGGTGCCTTATGGCTAAAGCGGCTAAGGCGCCAGCCACATACACCTGAGCTGGTGAGTTCAAATCCAGCCCAGACCCACCAAACAACAATGACGGCTGCAACCAAAAAATAGCCAGGTGTTGTGGCGGGTGCCTGTAGTCCCAGCTACTTGGGAGGCGGAGGCAGGAGAATCGCTTGAGCCCAGGAGTTGGAGGTTGCTGTGAGCTGTGATGCCACAGCACTCTACCCAGGGCAACAGCTTGAGGCTCTGTCTCAAAAAAAAAAAAATTGACTTAGGATTTACAAACATATACAGTGATTTGGTAGAGTAATTTTACATCTATTAAATATACTGATAAAATTTGAGTGGCTCGGCGCCTGTGGCTCAAGTGGCTAAAGCACCAGCCACATACACCTAAGGTGGCGGGTTCAAATCCAGCCCAGACCTGCCAAACAACAATGATGGCTGCAACCAAAAAATAGCTGGGCATTGTGGCAGGCACCTGTGGTCCCAGCTACTTGGGAGGCTGAGGCAGGAGACTCGCTTGAGCCCAGGAGTTGGAGGTTGCTGTGAGCTGTGAAGCCACAGCACTCTACCCATGGGGATAGCTTGAGGCTCTGTCTCAAAAAAAAAACAAAAAACTGGGGTTTGAGGATTGGTGCCTCTAGTACAGTGGTTACAGTGCCAGCCACATACACCAAGGCTGGCAAGTTTGAACTCAGCCTGGGCCAGCTAAACAACAATGACAAGTGCAACAATAACAACAAAAAATAGCCAGGTGTTGTGACGGGAACCTGTAGTCCTAGCTACTTTGGGAGGCTGCGGCAAAAGAACTGCTTAAGCCCAAGAGTGTGAGGTTGCTGTGAGCTTTGATGTCACAGCACTCTACTGAGGGTGACATAGTGAGACTCTGTCTCAAAAAAAAAAATGGGGGGTTTGAGTTTTTCTAGAAATTTTTATTGTATCTTACAGAAAAAGTACCTGTACTTAGTAGATGGGGGATGTCCTTCGCTGACAGATAGAAGTACTGAACCAGAGCAGGTCTGGTGCTGAATGACATTAAATTCCAAAACTAGGGATTAGTCACAAAGGGACACATCCAGGAAGATGGTGCAGGTATGAGTTGGATGAGAGATGCCTCTTGCTGTGTCCCTATCCTCCCTTTCCTGTCTCCACTCAGGAAACCCATGCTTCTTAGAGCCCTGAGGATTGCTTCTTCACTGGAAGTCATGGTTCTGACTGGTTCTGAAGCCCCAGTGTTGGTGGTCAGCAGTTTAGTGAACTAAAACACCAGAGTAAGGGCCATTGCTAAGGTTGTAGGTTGATATTTGCAGCTATAAGAGGGTGGTGTTTAACAATCAGGCATCATAGTATACTTTGCAGGGTGATGAGTGGGTATAGTACAGTTCATATGCAACTCTCAGAGCCACTGAGAATGTGACACACTCACAAAGAATAGATGTACCATCACAGACAATGAGAGGGTTTAAACACAAAGTCTAGGCCAAGTGCAGTGGCTCCTACCTATAATCCCAGCACTCTGGGAGGGAGGGTGGATAGCTTGAGCTCATGAATTTGAGACCAGCCTGAGCAAAACACAAGACCCTGCCTCTACTAAAAATAGAAAAAAAAAAAAAAAC
Source organism: Galagoides demidoff (assembly GCA_963574575.1). NCBI lineage: Eukaryota > Metazoa > Chordata > Mammalia > Primates > Galagidae > Galagoides > Galagoides demidoff. The sequence continues at coordinate 15,525 of CAUYQV010010610.1, read as the reverse complement.
TGATGCAAGAAAATCGTTTGGGCAGTGCCTGTGGCTCAGTGAGTAGGGCACCAGCCCCATAAAGTGAGGGTGGCAGGTTGGAACCTGGCCCCGGCCAAACTGCAACAACGACAACAAAAGATCGCTTGTGCCCAAGAGTGGGAGGTTACCGTGAACTATGACGCCACAGCACTCAGGGTGACAGTTTGAGACTCTCAAAAAAATTAAAAAAAATAAACACAAAGTCTAGATTACAGAGGGGACTTCCATTACATTTACTCTCTCCATAATGAGAATCCAAGGTAAAAATCCGAGCAGAACATAGCTGGAAGGATCTCCCAGCAGAATTGTCTCTGACAGTGTGAATTCCAGGCCACATAATATAAATGAATGAAAGGTGCTGGGTGGAGGAATCTGGAGATGTGGCCTTTCTATGCGGCTGTCCTGGGGATGGACAGCAGACACTGCTTCAGTTGCCAGTACACACTACACATGTTTGGTACACACTCGAGTGTGATTGAAGAAAAGCTTCCTGGCTTGTGATAATGTGGGCTGGGACAGTTCTCAAATTGCTGCTCATCCTTCCAGGTCACTGAGCAGTGTACAACTGATCCATGTGTCCAAAATCTCGAGCTGGAGCGTGAATTTTAACACACATTGCCAAGTTTAGGCTTACATCAGAAATGCCTCCCTATATCTGAGGAAAAAAAATCTTAGGCTGCAACTCACATCCATTTTCATTTAGCAGAGAGAGCTAAATGCAAATATAAAGAAATCTTTGGAGGCTTCAGGACCATTAGGTATAATCCCTTGCATTTGAAAGGAGCGTTTTTTTGTCTGGTATGTTTTTCTTTTCTTTTTTTTCTTTCTTTTCTTTTTTCTTTTTTTTTTTTTTTTTTTGGCAGTTTTGGCCAGGGCAGGGCTCAAACCTGCCACCCCTGTATATAGGCTGGTGTCCTACTCCTTGAGCCACAGGCGCCATCCTGGTATGTTTTTGTAAGTGGGAAATTTAATATCTGTCTGGTAAGTTTTATGAAACTGGGTTCTACCATTCTTTTTTCACACCTGTTGGCTTTAATTATATCCACAAAGGTGACGGAGTACTGTTGTACACTAGTACGAACAAAAGGGTAGAATAAACTAGTGAGACTTATAAGGGAATAAAATGGATTGAACAGGATATGTGTGCAAATTTGGTAAAATTAACATCAATTTGAGCTGCAGTGATTTTAAGCCTTAAATATGATGTCTCTATCAGAGCTGAGGTATTACAGAATCACTTTTGTCAACCATTTCTTTTTTCTTTTCTTTTTATGAGACAGAGTCTCACTTTATTGCCCTCGGTAGAGTGCTGTGGTCACAGCTCACAGCAACCTCCAGCTCCTAGGCATAGGTGATTCTCTTGCCTCAGCCTCCTTAGTAGCTGGGACTATAAGCATCCGCCAACAATGCCTGCCTGTTTTTTGTTGCAGTTTGGCCAGGGCTGGGTTTGAACCTGCCACCCTCGGTATATTGGGCCAGCGCCCTACCCACTGAGCCACAGGTGCTGCCCCAACCATTCCTTTTGTTTTGTTTTGGTTTGGTCTTTTTTGGTGACAGAGTCGCACTTTGTCATCATTGGTAGAGTGCTGTGGCATCATAGTTCACAGCAACCTCAAACTCTTGGGCTCAAGTGCTTCTCTTGCCTTAGTCTCCCAAGTAGCTGGGACTACAGCAGTGGTTCTCAACCTTCCTAATGCCTCAATGTATTTTCATTGTTACAAAGGGGTTGCAACCTACAGGTTGAGAACTGCTGGACTACAGGAACCTGCCACAATGCCCAGCTACTGTTAGAGACTGGGGTCTTGCTCTGGCTCGGGCTGGTCTTGAACCTGTGAGCTCAGGCAACCCACCTGCCTCCCAAGTGCTGGGATTATAGGTGTGAGCCAATATGCCCAGCCTTTTGTTTTGTTTTCGTTTTTTGAGACAGTCTCACTCTGTTGCCCAAGTGGAGTGCTGTGGCCTCATAGCTCACAGCAACCTCAAACTCTTGGGCTCCAGCAATCCTCTTGCTTCAACCTTCCAAGTGACTGGGACTACAGGTGCCCACCACAGTGCCCAGCTAATTTTTCTATTTTTAGTAGAGATGGGGTCTTGCTCTTGCTCAGGTTGGTCTTGAACTCCTTAACTCAAGTGATCCGCCTGTCTCAGTCTCCCAGATTCTCAACCATTTTTAGGTTTCTACACATCCAGGGATCTTATTAAAATGCAGATTCTGGAATTCAGCAAGTCTGGTTGGGAGCAGAGGCTCCCTTTCTAGGAAGTCCCAGGTAAATTCCAAAAACAACATTTTAAAAATACTTGTGGAAACTTGTTTCACTTGTTTCTTATATCGGTTCTGTTTCCTTGCAACAAACAGTAAAGTGAAGTGGGTGGCAGTGGCTTACAGAAGTGTGACTATCCTTATCTACTTCATGGAGTATGAGGAATTCAGGCAATCTGGTACAAGAGTCATCTCTGTCATGTACCCAGGGATGTACATGGGTACGTGTACAAAAGGCTGGGCATATTGGCTCACACCTATAATCCCAGCACTTGGGAGGCAGGTGGGTTGCCTGAGCTCACAGGTTCAAGACCAGCCTGAGCCAGAGCAAGACCCCAGTCTCTACTTACAGGGATGGATGGCTCTTGGCCGTTCCAGGGCACAGCTATTTGATATACATTTTTCTGGAACTCATGTGGCAGGGTGGGTACAGAACAGAGTTAACAATCAAATTCAGCCAGAGGAGCCAGAAGGATGTCTCATAGAGACTGGACACATGTTCTGTAGCAGGCATCTAGGATGGCCATGAGCAAAGTGTAGAGAGCCCAGCACAGGACAAACACATGATGATGGCCAATGACTTGGCCACTCGCTTATCCTGGGAGAGCCATAGGCAGCTGGCCATGGTGCTGGCAGTGTCCAGCTGCCTCACTGCCTCTGCTGCCCCCAGCCACTGCAGATGCTCTCTCAGGGACTATAGCCGTTCTGCTGTCGCCAGGCTGATTTGGTTCTGAGGTCCACCTGCAAGAGGCAATAAATCTTGAGTCCCAGCAATGTCCAAGGAAAGATCTTTGTGCCCAGAGGAGAAGATCTGGTCTCCTTTTCCTCCCCTGAGCTGATTTAATGAAAAATATACTTCTTTTTTCTCCTTTGGAAGTTCATCTCCAGGCTATCTTTTTTGGGGGCAATGTCATTCCTCAGTGAGGAATGCTTCTATTTTGTTGTTGTTGTTGTTGACAGAGTCTAACTTTGTCACCCTCTGTAGAGAGCTGTGGCATCATACCTCACAGCAACCTCAAATTTTGGGGTTCAAAGGATTCTCTTGTCTCAGCCTCCCCAGTAGCTGGGACTACAGCCACCTGCCAGGACATCTGACTATTTTTAGAGACAGGGGTCTTACTCTGGCTCAGGTTGGTCTCAAACCTGTAAGCTCAGGCAATCCAATCACCTCAGCCTCCCAGAGTGCTGGGATTACAGCTGTGTGCCACTGCGCCTGGCCTGGAAGGAATGCTTCTAAATGTTGATATACATAGATGCTTAAGTTGTAGCCATGCTGATGATGGGGCCTGTCATCATGAAGTACCAGTGTAGAAGAACTCAGCACAGCTTCCTCCAGGGCAGAATGCTGCTTTTGGCCATATAATCTCAGCTGATGGTGGCAGGCCTGTGGAGGAGGAATGGTGCCATCCACACCAGCAGCATTACTGTAACCATTTCGTTTCACTACCCTCTATACTTTTTTCTTTCTGTATGCCTTTGGAAATTGTTGGGGTGCAGATCCCCGTACCTAAGCATAGTAGTTTATTCTCAAGTGCTCCCTGAGGAACGTGGCTAGAAGCTTCTTATTCTGAGAATATGTTTAGATCTGCCTAAAAGCAGACAGTCATGCTTACAGATAAGCTAGCTGGTGAGTCTCGCCAGGTTGTAGCTGGAGATAACATTTGCTGAGGCAGTGGGCTGCTGTAACCTGTATCTCCCCCCTTACACAACAGAAGTCAGTTTTAGCTTAGAGGAAATGGGCAAGCAGGAACAGACATCCTGGCGCTTTTGTGGTGGAGAGATTGAATGGATGCAGATAGGGGAGGTTCTTCCCCTCCTACAGCACCATCCTCAGAGGAACAGGAGTTTTGATCCCCTTCATTCTATGGGGTCTCCTTTTCTTCCTGTTGGTCTTCCTGGCCAGCGCCATCAGCCTTATCCGAAATGAATGATTTAATAAGGTCTGCGACTGCGCTGTCAGGCTAGAATCAGGAGAAGTCGGGGGTTTAGATGTTTTACTTTTACCTTCGACAAAGGACTGTAAAGCTAATTTGACAAGATGGCAAACAGCCCAAACATCTTTATCAATAATATTTCCTTTTTGGTGGAAGCGCTTCATTTCTTCACCTACTTCTTCCCAAGCAGCTAAATTTAATTGATTATGAGAGTCAGGTGTAAACCAATAACAACAAGCCCTTATGGTGGAAAATAAACGGCGGAAAGAGGCAGTTTTAACTGAGATGCCCATAGTATCTAGCAAAGTTCTTAACAACTGTATATATTCATCCTCAACAACAGAAGAGGAGTTACCCATGGTAATGAATGAAACTCCTTTTTGAAATATGTCGAGAGTTCTGAATTTACGATTCAGCAAACACCCTCCCAGTTCTGCCAGCTACCAGTAACTAACCTTAAGGTCGGTGAACAGAAGTTCCGTAGAACAGTTCAAGCATACCCTGGTCCAGCCGTGACCCTGCTCACTGCGCCAGATGAAGGTGTCCCACGAAACCCCTTGTTTGGTGACGCAGAGGAAAGCACTGCTAGACAAAATGATTGGAATGAAAAGGGGGGCTGAGGCTCTATCAGGCACACAGCAAACGCCCATGTTTATTGAGCTCCTTATAAACTTGTCTTAGTAAAGGTTAAAAATAGCAAAAAGAAGCGAAACAAGGTAAAATGTTAAAACTGCCATTAAAACTCCAAATCAGCACAAAACTGCTACTGATCACAAGCACAGTTTAAAAAGGCATTTTTACTTCAGACTTAACCACAAAAGCGCCAGGATGTCTGTTCCTGCTTGCCCATTTCCTCTAAGCTAAAACTGACTTCTGTTGTGTAAGGGGGGAGATACAGGTTACAGCAGCCCACCGCCCCAGCAAGTGTTATCTCCAGCTATAACCTGGCGAGACTCACCAGCTAGCTTTTTCTGTAAGCATGACTGTCTGCTTTTAGGCAGATCTAAACATATTCTCAGAATAAGAAGCTTCTAGCCACGTTCCTCAGGGAGCACTTGAGAATAAACTACTATGCTTAGGTACAGGGAGCTGCACCCCAACAGGAAATGAAATTTCCAAATTCCCTTTTGGAAAAACAGCCACAGGTTGTCCAGAGAAAGATCTTTGTGCCCAAAGGAGAGGCTCTGGCGATTTGTGGTTTTCCCAGGTGCATCTTCAACTTTGCTTAATAAAGCTGTTGATGGAGATTTTTGCCTCAGTCACTAATTTAAGTGGTCAAGGGGATTGGTGAGATTTGCCTATCTGCCAGCTCACCCGCAGCTGAACTGGCGGTTCCAGGCAGCCTCTTTGCTCTTGGGAAGGCAGTCAAGGTCTGTCCCTTTGCGGGATAGTCCTTCCTGTGTGGCAGCACTTAACACCCTCCGTAAAATCTGCATCTCAACCCTTCGTGTATTCCACATCTTCCTCCAGCCTCTGAGTACATGTCCCGCGTGTTCTCCTCCCACCTGGAAGTGTGCAACCAGCACTTCATGTGCTCATTCCTGACCAATCCGTCCACCCTGTTGTTACTGCAGGTGGTGTTAGGTCATGGTGGTGAGGAACAGGGGCTCTTTATAGAATCTAACAGCTTGAATTTGAGTGCCCACTATCACTTGGTGTCTCCCAGGCAGCTTTCTCAGCCTCCATGTGCCTCAATGTCTTTATATGTAAAATGGGACACTCTTTTACTCAGATTTAGGGTTGTCATGACTCTTAGGAGAGTGTCTAGGTTAAAATAAGCCCCCAAACATTAGTTATCACTATTATTGAATATAAAAATATTATAAAGGGAGAAGCATGAAATAAGAAGTCTTGGCTTTTTTCTCCTTGTATCTTTGCTTTGGAGAAAACATTCTGAAAAGGTGAGAGAACCAAGGAGTGAAAGCCCTCTGAAGACTCGGGTGTGAAAGTCCCCCCAGCTGGGCTGCTCCACCACAGGCCCTTTTGGAGCATGTGTCTGAGCAGAATCTTTGCTCTTCACATGGGTCAGTGCAGGACATGCAATGTTGGTCAGAAGGTGACATCTACCATATACACAAAAGCCTTTCCGTTTCCGCAAAGGAAACCAGCAACTAAGGGAGGATCTCAGGAGGGAGCACCCAACCAATTAGTTTTCTGAGCTCCTGGAAAGGTAGAAACACTCCCCCAAGGAGACATTTGTACTTAGGAAATTTGATTTTGGTCAAATTCAGCAGGAATGTAAGGAACAGTAACAGGCATAGGAGACAAAAGCTTAGAATAATTGATAGGCCTTTTCTTGGATTGATGTAAACCTTCCAGGATACATGTTAGAAAATGTTTATACCACCAGACACCTTGTTTCTCAGGGTCTCATTCGGGATCCTCAAAGGCAATTGCCTGTTTTCCCATGGGGTATCTGTTCCTTTCCTCAGAGGACATACTACTATCAGCATTGGACATGAACCACAAATCACCTCATTTTCTAGCTTCATCTAAGACTTCATCTTTTTCATTTAAAGTTAAAGTTTGATCTATTAGTAGCATTACATCACTCCATGAGAGGTCAAAGCATTGTCCTAACCCCTGGAAAACATCTGTGTACCTATCAAGGTCATCGGAAAATTTCCCTAAATCTGTCTTAATTTGTTTTAAATCTGCCAGAGAGAATGGAGAATGGAGTTCTTTCACCACTTGCGGTTTTGACCAAGGGATATAAAGAAGGATAGCGTTGCTTTCTGGGGGTCCCAACAGGAACAGAAGAAACTGTGGGATAAACTCCTTCCTGGGGTTTTCTAAATGCAGGGAGGAAGAAGCAGGATAAGTAGATGGTGGGTTTGAACTAGGTGGTGACAATGTCTCTCTCAGGAATCCCTGGCCATTGGGTAAGTTATTATAGCCAGGAGAGCTGGATCTATTTGACAGGTTTTACACAGTTGGGGTGTATTTCTGAGAAAAAAGAAAGCTTAAACATAGATAATTTAGACAATTTCCTCTTTTGTTTACCATAATTTAGAGTACCCTCTGGTGGCCATCTTTCACCATTGATACAGAAGAAAACCATACTTTGTTTTTTCAGTGTCTGGGGATAAAACCTGTCCCAGTGCTTCAGAATGCAGCCCAGTGGGTGTTCTCTTGGCAAGAGAATATGTTACCCATCTGTGGGAAAGAACAAACATCCTCTGTCTTACTCAATAGCATCCTCTGACTAACCCAAGAAGCCTTCCAGTCAAACAAAAGGAAGCACCCTTCCAATGCTTGGGGGAAGAATCCCTGAGGAGAGTGCCCTCCTCAGCCCCTGTGCTTGTCTGGATTTAGCCACTCTTACCAGTGTAGTGCTTTGTACCCATGGATTCTCCTATTCTTATTACTTGTTCTGTCGCCCTTGGTAGAGTGCTGTGGCATCTACCAAGGGTAATAAAGTAGGACTCTGTTTCTAAAAAACAAAACCATGATTATAGAGAAAAACAGGATAGAGGTGAGTGGTCATACTGCTGACCACAGATCTTCAATTATGCTTACTACATATCTTCAATCCTGGACGACCCACAAATATGTTACTGAAATTTCATTCTTCAGTAGGTCCTTGGTCTCAGGGATTTGAGGAATGAACCCATGGATCACAGATTAGCAGCAAGATGGGATTTTTATTAAAAATTAGAAAGGAATACAGAAGAAATAAAAGACACCAGAGCTTCTGGCAGATGGAAAGAACTAACTGGGGCATCCGTAAGTGGGCTCTTTATCTAGGGGTATTGGTCTTGAGAATTACACTTGGCCAGGACTTGGCAAATAGAAACACATATTCATTATTAATGAGTGTTATTAACAAAGGAATGAATGCAGAAGTCCCTCCAGCTTAGAGCATAAGGGCAGGGTTGTTCCCTTCATGAACTTGCCCAAGCCTAGGAAAACTGGGGCCCCCTGTCCAGCCTTGGAATGGGAGAACCCTGTATCACTTTGATGTAACCTAAGCAAGTAGTGAATAAATGTTGACAGAGGTTTGGAGATGAGAAGGGCTGTGTATAGCAAATTTATTCAGTTTGACAAATAAATTGCCCTCAATGGAGTTTGCAGCAGCATCAGTATTATGTCTCTGACTTTGTTGCTGGCTCTTCCTTTCTAAGACTTTTCCAGAAACAGCACTAGTTTTGGTGATATCTGCAAAATATTTGGTAACTAAAGGAGAAGCAATATCTGTTTTCTTCTGTGCTGATGGAAATAAGTGAGGAGAAATGCAGTCACTTGTGGGGTTTGCAGCCAGAACCCTTAAAGGGGAGAATTATGAGAAGGGTAGCTTAGTTTTCAATGCCTGCTGTTAGTCTCAATTTTATTGTTTTCTGTGTTTTTATCTCATGATGCACAGTAAATATTTGTTCAGTAAACAAATAAATGTAAGGTCAGACTCTGTAGGCAAGAGTCAAAGAAATCTTGTTTCCTGGAAAAGCTAGTCGAATTAGCACAGGTTTTCATAATCACCTCTCCTGGCTCCATTTTGTTTCAGCCATAAGGGATCTGAGAGAGTTAGCCCAAGGCTGTCTTTCAAAGCAGTTGGTGAAATGGTTCCCTGTGATAAGACCCTGGAGGCTGTCACCACCAGGTTGGCGCCCTTTGGTGGATTCATCCTACTTGGTGTCTCAGCAACCTACGCCTCAGCAGCCTGGCAGTGACAGCATGGCAGAGGCGTTAAAGGTTTTTTTCAGAGACTGATTGGTTTTAAATCTCAGCTGGGTTAGAGTGGAGAGGTAATTTAACTTCTTGAGAGTCCATTTCCTTATCTGTAAAACGGGCATAGTAAGAGTTCCTGTTTCATAGGATGGTTCTGGAAGATTAAATAAGGTAGTGCAATTAGGGCATGCAGAAGGGTGTCTTGTGCACAGTGCTCATTGTCAGCTATTATCCCAACTGAAGCTGCATTTGATTAATAAAACTTAAAAAAATTAATGCAGTTATTAAAATTTTTTTTTCTTTTTCTAAGAGACAGAGTCTCACTTTGTCACCGTTGGTAGGGTGCTATGGCATCACAGCTCACAGCAACCTCTAGCTCTTGGGCTTAGGCGATTCTCTTCCCTCAGCCTCCCAAGTAGTTGGGACTACAGGCGCCCGCCACAACGCCCGGCTAATTTTGTTGCAGTTTTGCCGGGGCTGGGTTTGAAACTGCCACCCTCGGTATATGTGGCTGGCTGCCCTACCCACTGAGCCACAGGTGCCGCCCGAACTTAAATTTAATCTGATATTCCTTAAAAATATGCAGTCTTTGTATGTACGTTGGAGGGAGAGAGACTAATTTTTGGTGGTGAACATTTGGGGTCCCCTAGGCCGACATCCTGTTACAGTCCAAGACGTGCATCTGAAATGAGCTGCCCAGGTGACGCCAATAGTAAAGACCTAAAAAAGCCAAAATAGCATGTTGGTGACTCCCAGTCCAGTGTCTTTTCCAATATACCTAATATTCAGTCAAGGCTTGTTGGTTTTTCGAAAATCATCCCAAATTATGTTCCAATAATTAATTGTCCAAGTTCGTCCTAGTGAGGCAAAGACCCGGAAGGAGGAGGAGGGCTGTCCGCCAGGCCGGCAGAGGGCGCAGAGGCGTTGTTGGCGGGGCTGATGATGCTGCAGGGGGTCGGGGCTCTAATTGGGCCAAGTGCCTCGGCCAATCAGTAGCCTCCGCGGGGTCGGTGTGCGCGGCCGCCGCTGAAATTTGAAATGGCTGGCGTATTGCCTGCGGGTAGCGGCCCGGAGTCAGAAGCCATGGCGTCGGGGCGTAGCAGCTGGGTGGCCGGAGAGGAGCCGGCGCCCCTGGAGAAAGGTGAGCACCCGCTATGCTGGGCCGAGAAGCCTCCTTCTGGCCTGGGGTGTCGGGCCACTTAGAGAGCCCTTGGGTTGCAGGCCTTTCGGACCCGGCTACCAAGGCGGCAGGGGTGGCTGTGCTGGGTCCGCACGCACCCTCAGTACGTCCAAGTCGGGTACAGGCATCTCCCTCTCTCCCGGTGCTCTCTGGCTTCGGCCCTCCCTAGACTGGAGGGAGTCTGGTTGAGACAAGACTTGCAAACTTGGATGGGCTTCAGGAAACTTTAGAGGCATCAGTTCTTTGTCAGTGGAGATCGTGGATCACCCTTCTGTTTCCCGAAAAAGAAAAAAATTTGAACCATCGGCCTCGGTAGCTTTCCTGTGCACAGAAGGCAGGCGACATGCCCAAAGATAGTGGCGACAACTAGGAACGGAGTCCTGTAATCTAGTTCTCCTAATTCTCTGTTCAATTGGAGATTCCATCTTTTTTTTCCCCCCCTGAGAGTTTACATTTTTACTTTAACATTTTCAGTTGTGTAGTGGAAAGAGTCTTGGCGAAGTGAGAAAACATAGGTGTGAAAGCCAATGGTTGTACTTGTGGTGAAGATATAAATGAAATAATATGTGAAGAATATTTTCAAAGTGGCTGCAGATACTGCATGATATCATTTATATGTGGAATCTAAATAAAGCAAATTTAGAGAAACAGAGTAGAACAGTGGTTTCCAAGGACTGGGGGTGGGGGAAAGGGGAAATGTTGGTCAAAGGATACAAAGTTTCAGTTATGCAGGATGAATAAATTATGGGGCTCTAGTGTACAGCATGGTGATGATAGTTAAAAATACCATCCTGTGTAGGCTCAGAGCCTGTAGCACAGTGGTTATTGCCAGCCACATGCACCAAGGGTGGTGGGTTCAAACCTGGCCTAGGCCAGCTGAACAACAATGACAACCTCAACAAAAAATAGCTGGGCGTTGTGGCAGGTGCCTGTAGTCCCATTTACTTGGGAGGCTGAGGCAAGCTTAATCCTGAGAGTTTGAGGGTGACATAGTGAGACTCTGTCTCAAAAAAACTATAGAGTGTATTCCAAATTTGTTAAGAGAGTAGATAATAAATGTTCTCATAAAATGTAGCTAGAGATATTGGAAATATTAATCAGCTTTATTGGGGTAATCATGTATATAAAAACATCATAAACTTCTCCCTGTTCCTTAATGACAGGAACAAAAACCTAACTTGCGAAACATCTTAAACTCTTATTGTTTTAAAGTAGAATTTAGGGCTGCATGTGTTGGCTCATACTTGTAGTCCTAGCACTCTCAGAGGCCAAGGCAGGAGGATCCCTTGAGTTCCAGAATAGGAGAGCAGCCTGAGATCATTAGATCCCCATAATTTATCCTGCATAACTGTAAGACCTGGTTTCTATTAAAAATAGAAAAATCAGCTAGGTGTGGTGGGCATCTATAGTTCCAGCTACTCAGGAGGCTGAGGCAGGAGGATCACTTGAGTCCAAGAGTGTGAAGTTGCTGTGAGCTAGGCTGATGCCAAGGCACTCTGCCCAGTGACAGAGTGAGACTCTGTCACAAAAAAAAAAAAAAGGTGAGATGAGAGAACTTAGATTTTGAGAACTAAGTTTGGAAAGTAATTTCTTCTGATAATAATAGAGGTAAGTAGAGCATTCATACTCCAATCTTTGTTTGTATTTTGTTTGGAATTTCCTTTGTTTTCTGAGACAGAGTCTTACTTGTTGCCATCGATAGAGTGCTGTGGTGTCATAGCTCGCAGCAACCTCAAACTCTTGGGCTTAAGCAATTCTCTTGTCTCAGCCTCCCGAGCAGCTGGGACTACAGGCACCTGCCACAATGAGCAGCAATTTTTAGGGGGTGCGGGGGTCTCATTCTTGGCTCAGGCTGGTCTTGAACCTATGAGCTAGGCAATCCACCTGCCTCGGGCTTCCAGAGTGCTGGGATTACATGTCTGAGCCACCATGCTGGCGTCTTTGTTTGAAATTTCTAAGCAAGAATGTGAATATAGAAGCACTTTGTAAGTACTAGAAATAGCTGGGATAGTTGAGTCTGCATATTTTGTTGTTTTTTTAGGTTTGTTCCAAGATGAAGACTCATGCAGTGACTGTAGTTACCATGCAGGAACTAGTTTACGAAGTTTTGTACTAGAAGGAAAAACTCCTTTCCCAGAAATTTTCCAAACAAGTCAACTTTTGTTCTATGAGCGATTCAGTGCCTATCAAGATTACATTTTAGGTGAGTAGGTTCTATTTTTTGCTGCTTTTGTCTTTAGTTTACAAGTAGGTTGTCTATATAAGTCCCTCATGTTGCTAGTTATTTGTTCTGAGAAAGTGAATTGAAACGGATTTATTAATTCCTCTCTGCTTTGTGTATTCTCAATTCTTCCTGTGCTTTATTTGTTTGTAGCTGACTGCAAGGCCTCTGAGGTAAAGGAATATACAGCTGAATTCTTGGAAAAGGTCCTTGAACCATCTGGATGGCAGGCAGTCTGGCACACTAGTGTGTTCAAGGTGCTGGTTGAGGTAAATTTAATGTTGTTAAGACATTTGTCTCTAGATATAAGCATTTTATTTCAGAGTATTATAACCAAAATGCTTTTTCTTAAAGTTATAAGCTGATTGAAATAGCATGTTTTTCATATCTAATTGCTATGGTGTATGAAATGGTCCACAGATTTTAAAGGCAACTGAGGAGGAGCTACCCAGGAATTAGGGTGGTTTAAATTTCAGTGTCTTTTGACAAGGGGAACTGGATTATAAACCTAGGAAGTATAGGAGGTATTTGAGATCATTTAAAGAATGAGGAAGACTCATTATGAAGTCAATAGTTTCAATTAATTTTTTACCATCTTAGTTGTAGCCCCTTAACTAGCTCTACCCAAAGAGGCATTTTAAAACTAGTCCATTTTTTGCCTGGCAAATTAGAAAATTTGTGGTTAATCTGGTGATAATGTGTTCCATTGCAGAAAGTGAAAACGATTTTATTTTTCAACTGACTAGGCCTTTTACATTAAATTTGCATTCTAATTTTTTCTATTTTTTCTTGGTGTTTATTAACTAGACCACAGAAAAATCCTGTTAAACGAGAATGTTAAAGCAGAGCTAGTGAGTATAGTTTGTTGCTGCAGCTCCTTTAGAATATGACATCACAGACTGCAGTGATGAGGTACAAGGGTGTGGGTTGCAGCTGTTCCTTGTGAATTTTTACATTTTGGGTCATGCTAATGTCTTTGGTTGAAATTCAGGCTTCAGTAGTACTGCTTTTCCCCTTCCCCAAAAACTCTCTAAAAGCAAAGTCATAGTTTTAAAGAGAAGTATGATATTTATTTGCTTGAAACTCCTAAAGCATTGCATTTACCTAGTGCTGACTTTGTGTCTTATTGTTGTGCTAGAGAACTTGTAAAATCTGAGCTCCTTCTGATATCTTTCATGTCCTGATCTTGCCTCTCTCTCCTGCCTCATCTCTTGCTGCTGCACGGCCTGCCCTCCCGGTCCCCATTTCCTCCCTTTGGTTCTAGCAAGAAGCGTTGCCTTTCTGCTCCTCCAGCTGCTACACACATCTCTGCCACAGGCCTTTTATGCCTTCTCTGCTCTTTAGATGGGTGCTTCCTTTCACCCTTCTCAGTTCAGCTCAGAGGTGACTTCCTTTGGCCACCCCAGCTAAATCAGATTACCACCACCCCTGCTGGTTATTCTCTGTCACCTACTCCTCATCATCTTTTTTATTTAACACGCTGATTATAATGTAAGTTCCATGAGTGTGAGAGCCAGGGCTTGCCTGCATTTTATGCTTTAAAAAACCCCAGGCAGTCAGTTGTATTTTATTTTATATCTTGATCTCCATGTGTTAAATCATATAACTTTACATTTCAGATCACAGATGTGGACTTTTCAGCCTTGAAGGCAGTGGTGAGGTTTGCTGAACCACACCTCTGTGAGTTTCAAGTGAGCACCTTCACCTTGGAGTGTGTGAAAGAGCTCCTCGATCTGAAGGAGCATCAGCTGCCCCTGCAGGAGTTGTGGGTGGTATATGACGATTCTGGAGTATTTGACCAGACAGCACTTGCAATCGAGCATGTCAGGTAGGAATATAAGTTGATAAAAATAATCTTGTGGGTTCAGTGCCTGTGGCTCAAGCGGCTAAGGCGCCAGCCACATATACCTGAGCTGGCAGGTTCAAATCCAGCCCAGGCCCACCAAACAACAATGATGGCTACAACCAAAAAATAGCTAGGCATTGTGATGAGCGCCTGTAGTCCCAGCTACTTGGGAGGCAGAGGCAGGAGAATTGCCTGAGCCTGGGAGTTGGAAGTTGCTATGAGCTGTGATGCCACAGCACTCTACCCAGGGTGAGAGCTTGAGGCTCTGTCTCAAAAAAAAAAAGAAAAAAAAACACACAAAAAAAACTTGTGGCTAGAAGCTTTGAATGAAATTAAGTAATTCCAGTCTGTGTTAGACCCAGAGTTAAAACTTAAATTGTGCACTTGGTCATTGCAATATTAAAATATTCAGGCCAGGTGCTAGCTCACATCTGTAATCTTTGCACTCTGGGTCCCTTGAGTCCTGGATATCAAGACCAGCCTGAGCAAAAGTGAGCCCTCATCTCTACTAAAAACAGAAAAACTAGTTGGGAGTTGTGGTGGGCACCTGTAGTTCTAGCTACTCGGAAGGCTGAGGCAGGAGGATCACTTGAGCCCAGGAGTTTGAGATTGCTGTGACTTATGATGACAGCATTCTCTAGCCAGGGCTACAGAGTGAGATTCTGTCTCAAAAAATAAAATAAATAAATAAAATAAAAATAAATAAGTTCAAAGACAGAAGAATCTTTTTTAAAAATTAAAAAAATATTTTAAAAAATGTCTTAAATCATTTTGTGATAGTTTCAGACTTACAGAAAAGCTGAAAACTAATGTAGTTAACTTAAGAATGATGCAAAGCTGATGGGTGCCATCCTCTTGCACAGTCGAAAATCTGACTATAACTTATGGCTCCCCCAAAACTTTACTAATAGCCTACTATTGACTTACCAATAATAACACAGTTGATTAACACATTCCATATGTATTATATACTGTGTTCTTACCATAAAATAAGATAGAGAAAAGAAAATTTTATTAAGAAAAATCATAAAGGAAAGATCACCTATATGGTCTGTCTAACAAGGTACAAGTGAACTTTTCTAGAATTAGAGTATAAATGTTTTAACACAATGAGTAAATGACACAAAGTCTGTGTTAACCAGTTTGATGAAAATATTTCAGATTGTATATGAAAACACTACACTGGCTCGGCGCCTGTGGCTCAATCAGCTAAGGCGCCAGCCACGTACACCTAAGGTGGCCGGTTCGAATCCCCAGCCCGGGCCTGCCAAACAACAATGATGGCTGCAACCAAAAAATGGCCGGGTGTTGTGGCGGGCGCCTGTGGTCCCAGCTACTTGGGAGGTGGAGGCAGGAGACTCGCTTGAGCCCAGGAGTTGGAGGTTGCTATGAGCTGTG
>CAUYQV010010609.1:0-12211 GCA_963574575.1 Galagoides demidoff | reverse complement strand
CACTGGCCTCATTTCCACTCCTGGGCTACAGTCCTAGCTGATAGCAGGGAGGGCCTGTCCCAGGCATTTCTCATTCCCAAGGCCCTTTGAATATAGAAAAATCTTCAAGAGTCCAAGGGATTTAGCTCTACTGGTAATATTGCAGGTAGTCTGGATATTATTCTGGGCTATCAAACTTGCTAAGTGTTCCCTTCAGACCCACATGGTCTTCTGTGGGAAGTCAGACCCACAGACTTCACATGGACACTGGCCCATCTGAAAGCCCCCCCAGGGTGACCCCAGCTTGCCAGTGTGGTCCCCTGGTAAGGGCAATAGTTTCTCCTGGCTAAAGGTCAGCCTTAAGGATGGGCTAAACCCAGACCTTCGGGCAGTCAGACCCATTTATCTTCTTTCCCACTTAGAAGCTTTAGAGAAACATACTTCATTCTACACTTTAAAACAAAACCATTAGCTCTGAAATTATTAGCTCTGCATCAGTTGCAAGGCATGAAGGCTACACTCAGCCCGTGGTCCACCTGCTTAGTGAAAAGGGTAGCAGGCTTTCCCTACAGGGCATCCTTAGAACTTCAGAGACTGAAATTTAGGGATTGATGGGTTGTACGTGTTTGGAAGTGAAAGGGGGGAATTCTCCCTGTGGGGAGGAAGGAGGGAATCTCCCTATGCTATTTCTAGGTAGCAAGTTCTGGTGACAATGGCATCATCTCCACAGCTACCACGAAGCTTTAGTATCACAAACCTTTCTCTATATCCTTTTCCCAATAGTAATTTTTAAAAATATTTATATTTCGCTAATTACTTTCTAGACAGACACTAAGTGATATATTTGAACTTGGACCCCTGCTATCATGAGTAGCAGAAGTTAGTATCCAGGGCAGACCAGATGCCGCACAGCTTCCTGGGACCCCAAGTACCAGTGACCCCCTGTGCGGTGCTGAGTGCCTGCATGCCCCCTGCTAACTGTGTGTGTCACCCTCCTGCCTGTCCATCTTCCCACTGCCCAGACCTCAGCGCTGAGCTGACTGTGTGTGAGGCATCCCGAGACTCCTGTGCTCGGTGCGTGGAGCCCTAATCTCCAGAGATGCCCCCAAACTGGGACTCATGTCCAGTGAGATGGGACAGGAAAAGCTGCTTCCTTTATCCCATTTCTAAGGATCTATAGTATTTTTTTTTTGGCAGTGACGCCTCTTAGACAACCTTCACGAAGACTTCTGTTTCTTTCCAAACTTTCTAACCTTTCCCCGTCATGAAATTTTTATTACTATCCTGCAGACTTGCACTCCACAAAACAGACTAGGAAATGACTTTTCCAGAGTAAGGACAGCGTCTACAACAACGATTCATCTGCAAATGTGGCAGTGAACTTTGCAGGATGGTTCCAAGGGTGTTTCATTAAAGCCAAGGGCACCATTCTTTAAATGCAATCCAAGGAAGGCAATTTTGCAAGGAAATAAACTAATGGAGTTCCAGAAATTGGCCTTCTGGTAGGCCCCAGGGATCACGGGCCTGGAGTGCCTGCAGGGGTGGGTGGGATGCGGGACCTTGGACAGTCACCCTGAAGGGAAGGAAGCTTCTCTCGACACACTACATGGCACCAAGTGAGCAACAATTCTAGGTTAGAATTTCAGAGAGAGAACAGGAGCGTGGAAACTCACGTTGATAACTAAGGCTGGGAGCCACGTGCTCAGGAAACCAGAAGCCGAGGCAGAGGTTCTATGTCCACCTGAATGGCTCTGTCCCCGTCCTCAAGGACGGGAGGCACGAAATAACTCAGCCGAGGCCACACCGTGAGTTCCCACAAGGTGAGAACCAAGTCCAGTCCCCGCATCTCGCCGTTGTAACCTCGCTCTGTGATCACTCTCTGCCCAAAGACCTCAGCTTCTCATGAATGTTTTGAACTGAGTTGTGCTATGGCTATTTTAACATACTGAGAATTTTTTATTGTTTTATTTTTATTGAGTCAATGGAAGTCTGAGGTCTACGGTAATGGGGAACCAGAGAGGAAAGAGACGAGAAAAGCCGAGCAGATTCTGAGCCGCGCGCTCCCGCACACTTCTGTTTTGCTGCAGGGCTATTCTTCAGTGCCCTCACCACACGGGGTGGTCACTGCAGTGGTGGCTGTTCTCACTGGGCGTCCGTTCTGTCCTGGGTGCTGCGCCTGTCTTAAGCACACCTTCAAGAGTCCACGGCTGTTTCCTCCTAATGGCGGGCACATTCCACAGACCTCTTCTTCTCTCTACCCTCACTCCTCAACCACCTCATGCCGTCCCAACATGGTAAAAATCATCTACAGGCTGATGTTTCTCAGCTGCACATCCGGGCTCCAGCCTCTGCCCCGGGCACTCTAGGCTCACATCCCACTGCCCGAGTATTCAACAGCCCCACTTGGGTGTCTCAGGGACACCCGCACCAGAGCATACCCCAAGCCGGACTCTCAATCTCAGTGCCCTCCACAACAGAAGCCCCTCCTCTCTCCAAATCCCTCCCATGACAACTCCATTCCACCAGCTGCATGAGGACAAAGCCTTGACAGTATTCTTTGTGTCTCACTATTCACACACCCATACCTGCCCATCAGCAAGTCTTAGAGTGAAGCAGCCATCACCTGCCCCTCTGGATGCTGCATGTCCCAGCTGGGCTCACCAGAGCCCCACTAGCCATCTCAAAACCCGATTTCCACCCGGCAGCCAAAGTCATCCTCCTGAAATATATGTCATTCCTCTAAAGGGCACTGACGGCTTCCTGTCCCATTTGAAATGAGTCTGCAAGGCCCGCATGCTCTGACCACCCACTACACGCACACACACACACACACATGAACACATGCACACATGTATAAACATGCAATCATAAACACACACATACATGCACACCTATGCACACCTCACACACACTCTTGTGCGCACACCCACACATGCAACCTTCCTGCTCACGTGTCCACTCCCTCCTCTGATTCCTCCAGACTCACAGGCTGTCTTTTGGGCTTTTATGACAGAATACCGTAGACTGGGTGGCTTATAAACAACAGAACTATTTCTTATCGTTCTAGAGGCCAGGAAGCCCAAGATCAAGGTGCTGGCAGATTTGGTGTGTGGTGAGGTCCTGCTTCTGGGCGCACAGAAGCTTCGCGTAACTTCACATGGCAGAAGGGGCAAGGGGTCTCTCCAGGGTCTCTTTTATAAGGGCACCAAGCCCATTCCTACCACCTCCCGAAGGCCCCACCTCCTAACACCATCGCCCTGGGAGCCAGGACTTCAGCGTTTGCATTTGGGAAGACAGAAGTGTTCAGCCCGTTGCCTGGGTGTCTCCGTGCTCCTTGGCTTCACTGGGCACTTTCTCACCCAGCACCTTTCACAGTGCTCTGGGCTGCATCTGGATATCTACAAGGTATGTCATTTCTTCCAGTTTCTGCTCAGATTACCACCTACCCAGGATAATTCCTTGATCATCCTTAAATAAAAGTCCTCTCTGCCCACATCCACTGTCTCTCTGTCTGCTCGCTGCGCTGTGTTACCACCACCTGACATTATATTTCACATTCACTTACGTTACAGTACAAGGTCGGACAATTACGTTCAAAGAACTCAGCCTAGAAAAAGCGATCTATCCCTCGCTGCTGCATATCACTGCAGTCGCTTTCAGAGTGTCCCCTTGGCCGTCTGGGGACTGTTTAACGTCCTAAGAGGAGACACTTTCTGTTCTGTTAACTGCTTTACTTCTAGCACTAGGACACATATTAGGGTGGATTTAAATGTACTCACATCGTTCATTAAATACAAGGATGCAGGCGTCATGATCCAATGTTATAGATGAAGCTAAAATCTAGGACATGGTAGAGCCAAGATTGGAACCTAAGTTTGTCAGGCTCCACAGCCACAGTGGCTTCCACTACATCCTTTCCCCGGGAATCTAACTCTATAGAGCCCCCTGCCTCTGCCATGTTCACAACAATAAGGCACCCCCTTCCCACCCAGCTCCCTTCTTCTGCCTTTGAGGAACAAACAGCTATTGGGGCCACTGTCGGGAAGCAGGAAACAGGTGCAGGAGGCAGAGGAGAGACACACGGCTTGTTTGAGGCTGTATCTGTGCCCTGCGCCCTGCCTCCCCCACCTCTCTACTACGGGGTTCCAGAGCAGCCGCTGAGAGGGAAAGAAAGGCTCTCCAAGGAGTCTGGGGCTGTGCACAGTCGCGTCCCTGCGTCTCCCCTGGAGCTCCAGGGCCTCTGGGTTACTTGTGAGATGCAGAGGAAGCAGGAAGCCCATCTCTCCCATGAGCTCAGCAGGATTGCTCAGGACCTTTCCACCTCAGCAGTGCTACCCCTGCTTTGCCAGAACTGCAGCCCCACAGCTAAGCAAGAGATGCCCTGTCCCTCCCATGTGGACAGAGAGCCCATGGCACGCCGTTTGAGCCAAGGTGCAGGTGCACAGCCAGCAGGACTTCTCCGATAGGGATCTACACAAGGCCACTCCAACAGCCGCTCACAACACCCCCACCCACCCGCACCCTGGGCCAGTCTGGGGGGAAGGAGGATAGCGGGCAGGAGCTGTGGGCTGCAAAAGACAGCCTCTGGCATAACAGGGCCCCATGCTGCTTCCTCGGGGAACACTGACTGTCCCAGCTCCCTCCCGAGAGCCTCCACAGCAGCTCTGGTTCTCAGGAGCAGGCAGCAGCAGCCCCAGAGGACTAGAGCTGTTTCCCTTGTTCTCTGCTTCCTGTGCTCTTCCCTGAGGCCATGGAAGAAACTTCGACAGGAGAATATCTATCTATTGATATAGATGCCCACGGCCTCTCTGAGCTGAACACCAAAGCCAGCCGCTCCTCTGCGGCACTCACCCAGCTGCCGTGGGGGCTCTCCCTGGCGACCACAGCCATGGGTGGAGCTTAAAGGCTTTGGCACCTTTACTTGGTAGGGAGGGGTGTGTGTTCGGGCAGGGGAGGCACAGAGACAGGAGCCGGTAAAGGCTGCAGCTGCTGCTTGTGTGTGACTCTTCCTTCCGTCTCCTGCCCTGGAGGCTCCAAGGCCCAAGGAGCTGTGGCCCTGGTGTCCCATCTCCTCAGCATCACCCAGGGCAGTGGCTGCAGACTCGCCACAGCCCTGCCCCTGATGTCTCCCCATCCTCAGTCTGCCACTTTCTGCTTTCCGCTTATTGCACCCCAGGAGTCCCAGATAATTAAAGAGTTGGCAGGTGTACGGGGATACCTGAAGGGGGCAGTATAATCACAACATAGGAAGAGTGGGGTTAAGTCAAGCTAAAGAGGTTTCGTCACTGCAGGACTGCTCAGAGCCTGAACATGTACATTTGTTTGTTTATTTTTACCAGATTGGCTAACAGAAGCGCTAACCAATACGTACACTTAAGATTGGGAATTCTGCTCTTTGTCTCCCAGGCTGCCTGAGGGTCACCCACCATCATGTACGACACAGTCGCCATCCAGACCAGGGAGTTCATGACCAACCAGCTACTAAAGAGGAAACAAATGGTCACTGACGTCCTTTACCCCGGGAAGGCAGCGGTACCAAAGGCAGAAACTAGGGGGAAACCAGCCAAAGTGGGCAAGCCCACACCCAGTGTCATCTTCATAACTCACTTGGATCCAGAACTCACTCGGACGGTGGCGCGACGGCTACAGGCTTTGGTGTGATTTATGATTCCTTGGATGATGCAAAGAAAAATAAGCCCAAAGACAGGCCTGCAAGGCAAGGGCTGTATGGGAAGGAAAAGACCCCAGGAGAGCAGGGGAAGGAGCACAGGAACAGGTGAGGAGAGTAAGGGGTTTATACTTCTGGCTTCTCAAACCACAGAAAATACATTTTTTTTTTCAGCCAATTAGTGGTAATTCGTTATGGCAACCATGAGGAATTGACACAGCCCTGCTCTCACGGTTTGTCTCTGGGGACGCAGTGGCCTTAGACTGAGGACGTGTGACCTCTCCTGCATTTTCTCCTCCTGGCTGGTTGGAATGTGAACCCACTGGGCAGAGCTGCAGCAGCCGTCCTGGGCCACGGAGTGGAAGCTGAGCTTCAGGGAATGTGGGTCCACAAGATGGAGCCCCCAGGTCCCCGGGTCAGGGCAGGCAGGTCAGCGTGGGGGTGCCCACGACCTCTGCATGGAAATAAACACTAACACTGTTATGCTGCTGTCTTTATTTTCTGTCACTTCCTGGTGAATCTAATCCTAATTCGTATCTGAATCAGACTCATACATGAAAGCACGCACATCGGGTGCTAAATGATGTGACCAAAACAAGCTGTGCCACAAAGGAGTGCGTGATTGGCCTCACCCAGGAGATCAGGGAAGGCGTCTCAGGAGGGTGACGGCAGCTGGACTTGAGAGCATGGGAAGGGGCCGGCCCAGCAGCCTGGATGTGGCGTGGTAGGTCAGCACTGCAAAGAGAGACACCATTCAGAGATGCAGACGGAGGGGTGAAAGGGCAGCACGGTGGGCCCACCTGCGTGGGTGACCTGGAAGGTGTGAGGCGGCTGGTGATGGGACCCACGAGGGCAGGGTGATGAGACCTCACAGCACCATCCCAGTGCTCGAGTCTCATCATGTCACAAAGAAGAGCCATAAGTGGGTAAGCCAGAGAGGAGGAACAGCACTACTGGGTAGCATGTTAGAAAGATCACCAGGCCTGCAAGGGGCAAGACGGGGGTAAGATCAGGTAACGACCTGCTGCAGAGGCCACTTGGTTCAGCAATGACAACCGTGAAAATGAGTGCGGAAGTATTGGAACATAAAGAGAGGAGTGGCTCGTACTGAGCTGGTTAACTGTGGCATGTGAGAGCCTGAAGCCCAGGCCACCCCTTTTCTGGCTTGGAGCATGAGCCCAGGCAAAGGGGATACTGTGGAAGAGCGGGTTAAGCAATAGAGTGCCACTCTTCAGCTCAGCCCCAGTTCAGCCTTCTGAATTCTAAAGACCACACTGTTCCTTTCCTGGAGGGGTTCCCCCTCAGGGTCTGCCAACAAGGACCCCAAAGGGAAGCAGAAAGGCTGGAGGAGGAGACGGGTGCGCCCCTTCCCACCAGGGTGCAGGTGATGGCTCATTTGTCCAGCTCCTAGAACCAGCCTCCCCGTATCTTTTCAGAAATGGCAGCATGAGGTGGTCAGAGTTTCTGCTCCAAACCCCTGAGGTTTCACCGCCAGGTGAGCTAGGCCCTCTCTCCATGGTCTGAGTCTAGGTTCTGTCCAGCTATGCTCAAAGCCTCTGGGTTCTGGAGTTCAAGGCCGCAGTGAGCTATGATTGCACCACTGTGCTTCAGCCTGGGTGACAGAGCAAGACTGTCTCTAAAACAAAAAGAAGAAAAGGAAAGCCTTCTGGGTTCTGTTAACACCAAGCTCCCCTCCCTCTGCCTTGGTGGAGTGGCTACGTCACACAGTTACCTGGGAGTTGCCTCTTTGTTTTTAATTCATTCTAGTAACCACTAGACCCTGACTGATACCGTTTCTGGTACCTGAGTGGGGTCAGGCAATGGACCACCCACCTCCACCCCAGAGGTGGGATTCTGGAGCTGGTTTGACCTCATCTCCGGGTCTCCTGGGAACCATCCATGTGGAGCCATCTGGGAAGCAGCTGAGAGTCTTGAGTTTGGAAGGGAAGTGAGGCTGGAGGTGAAGGTGTTGCAGCCTCAGCATTTGGGTCATACTAACCCCCCAGGGAGCACAGAAGTGAGAAGAGAAAGGCTGAAGATGGGACCTTCAGGACCCACCAAAGTTCAGGAGGGTAGAGGGAAGAAGAACCCAGGGGTGGGGGCACAATAAAACACATTAACTTGAAAACGAGGAGAATCGGCAAAGTCCACTGTTTCCTCCCCAGAGGAAAGCTATGAGAGGGGGTGGCTTATGGGAAGGTAACACAATGACTGAAAAGCAAACAGCAGACTCAGCAGAGCAGCCACTCCAGACTCCGATGAGGGCCCTTCCAGGAGGTGCCTGGAGAAGCTCGGGGGATAAACAGCAGATGAGACCAGGCAGTCAGACTATCAAGGGCCAGAGAGTGCTTCTATTTTTACATGAGCCCCTTTGTAATCTGTGGGAAGGAGCTGCTAGAATGTGAGATGGGGAGGGAGGTGGGACAGCAGAGGTGAACTGAGAGTCAGAGAAGGAGGAGCCCTGGCCGGCAGCGTCCACCTCTCCCCGTGGCCACTCGCTCATCCGTAGAGTCTATCAGCGTGGAATCAGTGTCGAAGGCTCACGCGTGGCAGCTAAATATTAGAATAGCTGATCTCCCAGACACAGAGAACAGAGCGATGGTTACTAGAGGCCGGGAGGGGAGATAAAGTGGGGATGGCTAGAAATACAGTTAGATCATTAGGTAGAATGGACAATACGTGGGTCACTAGGAAAGTTTTGAGACAGGCTGTGTCACAGGCCATCATTTCACTGGCATCTTCTTCTTCCGAGGAACACAGGTGACAGTGTCTTTTTTCATTTGCCTGTGCAGGTTACACCTCGCCGGGCTTATCAGTGTTTCTGGAAGGGCTTCATTTGTTTCCATCTGTGCAGGTTCTATGTTTCTTGATTTTTGTGTCTCTGAAAACATTTGTAATGGCCCACACAGCCTAACAAAGTGAGTACAGTCGACAGCAAGCTGTCAGTGTACTTCAAAATAACTAAGAGTGGGATTGGAATGTTCCTGACATGAAGAAATGTTAAACGCCTGAGACGAGGGGCACGCTCGTTACCCTGATTTGATTAACATGTTTTGTGTGCCTGCATCAAAACAGCACATGGATCTTACAAATCTATACAATTATTATTTACCCAATATAATTTTTTAAAAATTAAAAAAAAATTAAAGATATGTCAGGCTACTGTCCTAGACACCCAGGATGGCAGTAAACAGATAAAAATCAGAAGCGAGAAGCAAGGTGAGTGAAAGGGACTTGGAGTGTGACGTCTACAGCCCCTCACTGGTCTGGGGCAGAAGCAGGAGGCTCAGGCAGCTGACTCTGCTCTGTTTTCCCTGAAGTGGTCGACAGGTTACTCTGTGAGCAATAAAGGGCCACCATCCCTTCCCTGGGCCTGCCCCAGACAAGGACGTCTCACTTACCCTGGGCTTATCCACCTTGGAAAGAGAAGTACAGAGTCTTGCTCTTTCCAGCCCCATCCCAGGGGCAGGTACTGGCCGTTCTGACTTTATAACACATGCCAGCTTTCCCTTGGATATCCAGGCACGGGGTCTAGTGGACTCTCCCCCTTACTGGATACTGTGAGTGCAATCATAGCTGACCAGTGACTCCCCCCCAACCATGTCTTACAGAAGCCAACAACTAAAGAACAGGTCCCAAAGCTGCCAGGACCATCGAGAGTGTCCCCTGAAGCTCCACGCCATGAGGTGTGCGAGGCTGTGTTCCAGCCAGCCCCACTCCCTCCAGCTCTGCCCCTCACAGTCCATTTACCACTTAGAAGCCCTGGCCTGCAGGATCCTCACCCGTCTCCCGCAGGCTCCGCTTGGACCTCCTCTAAGGAAGCATGCTCCTCTTTCTCTGTCTGAAACGTTTCTTTCCACCAATCTTTAGCCAACTTCTATGCTCCTTTCAAACGAAATCCAAGTGTCACCTTCCCCGGTGATCATCATTATAGATGTCATCACCAATAGATCCTGTTTTATGCCGGTCACATTGCAAATTTCATCTTCAATACTGGCAACAACATTGCTTGGCAGAGATTGAAACAGGACCAAATGGAACTGTCTTTACCTTCCACCAACCTCCTAAGAGAAACCCAGCGTGGAAGACAAGATCCTGGCACCAAAATCACCCAAGGACTTGTGAAAATGCAAAGTCCTGGACCCCACACACATCTACAGATTCGCTGATCAATTTGGTTCATAGATCTGTCTCTATTTGTAAATGTAGGAAGTTTGGAAGTTTAAACTCAGAGCCATAAGGGAAATGAGTCTTCCCGGGATTGTAAAGTCAGTATTATTTCTTCATAAGGAATAAAGTCAAAGCTATGATTTTAATAGGTATAAATGTCAGTCCCCAAAATTGGGTGTAAAAAAATACCAATTTCTGGGCAGCACCTGTGGCTTAAGGAGAGGGAGGCCAGCCCCATATACTGGGGGTGGCAGGTTCAAGCCCAGCCCTGGCCAAAACTGCAAAAAAACAAACAAACAACAAATACCAATTTCTTATTCACTTTAAATCTGATTTTAAGCCTTCATCCTACTGGAGTGGAAAGAAAGTCGCCCTCTGTTTCATGCCCTAACTCATCCCCAGAACCACTTCAGAGAAGTCAGGTCCATGACACGCCTGGGACACTGTGAGGGCCACAGTTCCCACTGACAAGGTCAATGCTGGCATTCTCATTGCCCATCGTTGGAGGAGCCCCCTGGACACTGGCATCTTCTTCTTCCACTCTATCCTTGGGTCATTGGGATCTTTGCTGAAGCTAAAAATTCACCTGCCTTCTGAGCTGTGACCCAGCTCCAGGGGCTTTCACACCGAGGTGCCCGTTCTCACTTGTGACCCCTACTCATCTCCCGTCCCCAGTCACTGGAAATCTGCCCTTTTCTCCCCTCCACTGAAAGCTTCCCTTTCTGTCCCTTACTTGTCTGCAATATAAGCTAGATAAGGAGCTCAAACCTTGGAGAAAATAAAAACCTGGAACAAAATTCTAGTGGGAAGTGTCCAGAGTTCAGCCTTTGCTCCCTCCTCTGGAGACCCACCAGTCCCTGAGACCAGGGTCCACTCCAGGCCGGCAGCAGGTGGCAGGGGGATGGCCTCACAATGTCAGCAGCAGCCGCAGGCCTTTTAAGACCTAAGAGGGAACTGGAGAAATAAATCCTTGAAAATGGCCAAGCATGATGGCTCATGCCTGTAATCCCAGCACCCCAGGAGGCCAAGGCAGGTGGATCACTTGAGCTCAGGAGTTTGAGATCAGCCTGAGCAAGAGTGAGACCCCCCATCTCTAAGAAAATAGCTTGGCATTGTGCTAGGCACCTGTAGTCCCAACTACTCAAGAGGCTGAGCCAAGAGGATCATTTGAGCCCAAGAGTTTAAGGTTGCTGTGAGCTATGACATGACGGCACTCCACCAAAAGCAACAGTTAGACTCTGCCTCAAAAAAAACAAAACAAAACCTTGAAAATGTATAATATCTATAGAGAAGGTCGGCAGATTACAAGATATAAGAAGAAGAGAAAGAAATGAAAGAAAAAGGGGGTTCTAGAAAGAAAAAAGAACCTGTATGATACAAAGGATGCCTATAAATGACAATGACAAAAAAAAAAAAAATCAAGAGAAAACTGAACAAAACACTTAAGTACTGATGGAGGAGGAAACGTAATCACCCAGGGAAGATGTGACAAGATGCTCCACACGTCCACACTGAGGGACTGGTACATGTTCACCACCTTGGCCAAAGTGTAAAACTGGTCATGTCAAGGACTGGCAAAACACAGAGAAATGAGTGTCCTTTCACACTCCTGGTAGGGGTAGAATTTGTTACAGTTACTTGGAAAACAGTTTGACATTGTCTAAGAAAGCTGAAGAAATAAATACCTGTAGTGTGGCCACTTCCCTTCCAGGCACACGGTCAGCAGGGAGCCCACCAACTCCTGAGGCTCCCTAAGACCCTGTGGGGAGTGCCACGAGGTCAGAACTATTTTGATTACACACACAGACAGAATCTGCTTCATTACCCTAGCATGTGTTCACAGTAGAAACAAAAAAGAGATATTGCCTGTATTACTTAAGAGTGTCCTTGAGTCAGTAGAAGGTATTAGTTTTGTTAAATCTTAACCCCTGACGAGCGTCTTTTTAACATTCTATGAGAGGAAATGGGAAATGTCCCTGAAACACTTTGGCTGCACATTGAAATACAAAGTTTACCTCTCCAAAGCCTTCCTGCCCTCGTGAGAGTCGTAAGCTGAGCTACCTACTTTCTTCACAGAATGCCATTTTTATTGGAAACAGATGCTAATGGAAAAACCATAGTTATTCAGATTTGTATATTTTTGGTAGATGTTTTACCGTAAAGAATGAAGTGAGGCTCGACGCCTGTGGCTCAAGCCGCTAAGGCGCCAGCCACGTACACCTAAGGTGGCGGGTTCGAATCCCCAACCCCAGCCCGCCAAACAACAATGACGGCTGCAACCAAAAAATGGCCGGGCGTTGTGGCGGGCGCCTGTGGTCCCAGCTACTTGGGAGGCGGAGGCAGGAGACTCGCTTGAGCCCAGGAGTTGGAGGTTGCTGTGAGCTGTGATGCCAT
>CAUYQV010010608.1:0-25968 GCA_963574575.1 Galagoides demidoff | reverse complement strand
AATGGCCGGGCGTTGTGGTGGGCGCCTGTGGTCCCAGCTACTTGGGAGGAGGAGGCAGGAGACTGGCTTGAGCCCAGGAGTTGGAGGTTGCTATGAGCTGTGATGCCATGGCACTCTACCCAGGGGGATAGCTTGAGGCTCCATCTCAAACAAACAAACAAACAAACAACTCCCTTCTGCCCCAAACCCACAATTTTTCAGATATGTTGGCATAGATATACCAGGTAGTTTCTGTCCAGCCACTAGAATAAAAGTTCTGATGTTCAGAGAGGAAACAGGTAGGCAGTACAGAATGAAGTCTTAAGGCTTCAGTCTGAAGTATACATTATGTACAAGCAAATAAGGATTGAGAGAAAACCCTTGATGTGGGGAGAGAGATGTCTAGCTTAAAAATCAATCCTTACGTAGGCCCTCTGAGTTTCACAGACCCTTCCATAAAGAATCCTGGGCTGAGAGCAGGTGGGTGGAGTAAAGCCTTTGTTTAGGGTTTTCCCCCTTTAGACTTCAGGCTCATTCTTGTCCCTCTTTCCCACATGCTTGAGTATTACTATGAATTTGATATCCGACATCAATAGGCAATAGGTATCACTGTTTCTAGTATGAGTCCACTAGTAATCTCACGACACACAAAAATTCTACATAATGTCAATGTTATGATTACAACAAAAAGGGGTTCCATCACAACTTTTTCAGTATTTTTTTAGTTTTTGGCTGAGGCTGGGTTTGAACCCGCCACCTCTGGTATATGGGGCTGGCACCCTACTCCTTTGAGCTACAGTTGCTGCCCACTGGGGGTAATCTTTAAAGTATCATTTTAGTGCATTATAAGTTATTCAGTCATTATTTTATTCTCATATTTAGGTTATTCCTACTTTCATGCTATTATATATAATGCAATATACATTTATATACAATATAAATATATATAATTATATATATAATGTAATAAACATCATTGTTGTGCAGTGCCTGTGGCTCAAAAGAGTAGGGCACTGCCCCCATATGCCGAAGGTGGCGGGTTCAAACCCAGCCCCGGCCAAAAAATAAACGTCATTGTACATATACTTTTTTTCTTATGTTATTTCCTTAGTATGAATTCTCAGAAATGAATGAAAAAAATACCATTTTTATAGCTCTTGTGTTTTACTGTATTGTTTTCCAAAAAGGTTGCACCATTCATGAAGTCATTAAAAGTACAGGAGTGACCACTTTAATCACTTATTCTCCAGTACTAGGTATTATGATTCAACAAAAAAATTTCTAGTAAGAGTGAAATATTACTCAAGTTTATTTTGATCTGTCATTTTTTTTTTCTCCCTCTGGCAGTTTTTGGCCAGGGCTGGGTTTGAACCCGCCATCTCTGGTGTATAGGGCTAGTGCCCTACTCCTTTGAGCCACAGGTGCCGCCCAAAATAAAATTTTCAAATGTGGCTTAAGGCAAGTCTCCATAGTTATTTTGAAAGTACATGTATACGACTTTAGGGTTTATTAAGTATTGTTAAATATTTTTAGCACTTAAAAAAAATCTCATGTGATAACTCCAATTCCAGTTATCTCAGTCTAAAAGTTTTCTTTGACCCTTTATGGAATTCAAAGGCATATTTATAGTTTTAATCAGTGTACCTTATTGTTGGGTACATTTTCATTTAAGATTACTCTTATTATTTTTTTTTGAGACAGAGTCTCACTTTGTTGCACTTGGTGAAGTGCCATGGCATCATAGCTCACAGCAACCTCAAACTCTTGGGCTCAAGCAATTCTCTTGCCTCAGCTTCCCGAGTAGCTGGGACTATAGGTGCCTGCCACAATGCCCAGCCATTTTTAGAGACAGGGGTCTCACTCTGGCTCAGGCTGGTCTCGAACCCATAAGCTCAGGCAATCCACCCGCCTCAGCCTCCAAGTTGCCCGGCCTATTACTCTCATTTTTATGCATTGAAACAGCATACTTTTTTGTTGTTGTTATTAAGACAGACTCCCACTCTGTAATCTGGCTCAAAACAACCTCAAACTCTTGGCTTCCTGTGATCCTCCTGCCTCAGCCTTCCAAGTAACAGTGCCTGCCACAATGCGGGGCTAATTTTTCTATTTTTAGTAGAGACAGGATCTCATTTTGCTCAGGCTGGTCTCCAACTCCTGAGCTCAAGTGATCCCCCTGCCTTCGCCTCCCAGAGTACTAGGATTAGCAACACTTGCCTGGCCTGAAGCAGTGTACTTTTTAGAGATTATGAAGAGTTTGATTTTATTGATAGATAACTTAATTTTTTTTTTTTTTCTGAGACAGACTCTCACTAATGTCACCCTCGGTAGAGTGCCATGGTGTCACAGCTCCCAGCAACCTCCAACTCTTGGGCTTAAGCGATTCTCTTGCCTCTGCCTCCCACATTGCTGGGACTACAGGTGCTTGCTACAATGCCCAGCTATTTTTTGGTTGCAGTTGTCAGTTGTCATTGTTGTTTGGCTGGTTCTGGCTAGATTTGAACCCACCTATGTGTCTGGCGCCATAACCACTGTGCTATGGGTGCCGAGCCTAATTTTTATTTTATTTTATTTTTTGCAATTTTTGGCCTGGGCTGGGTTTGAACCCACCACCTCTGGTATATGGGGCCAGCGCCCTACTCCTTTGAGCCATAGGCGCCATCTCTAACTTAACTTTTAAATGTAAAACTATTTCAGAATGATTATTTTAAGTATTTCACTCCTCTAAATAGCACTGCTATAAACACCATTGTATAAATTATTTCCCTCTCCTGTCTTCATTTGATTTTACCCCTTTGAAATGTTACGTCAAAAGTGGGATTTCTGGGCAAAGGATATGCTCAGTCTTATTGTTCTTGTTAACATAATAATGAGGTTATTTTTAAGTGATTAACTGAGATCTTGTTTTAAAGTGGGCACATCACTTGAAAGGAAAGTGTTTTCTATTGTAGTAGAAATATCTATAATGAATATTTGAGAAAAGTATAAATGGCAACAACAACAAAACAATTTTGAAAATTATTGTTATTATTATTATTATTTTTGAGACAGAGTCTCACTTTGGGTAAAGTGCCATGGCATCATAACTCACAGCAATCTCGAACTCTTGGGCTCAAGTGATTCTCTTGCTTTAGCCTCCCAAGTAGCTGGGACTACAGGCACCCCCCCCACAATGCCTGGCTATTTTTAGAGATGGGAGGTCTTGCTTTTGCTCAGGCTGGTCTTGAACTCCTGAGCACAGACTATCCACCTGCCTTGGCCTCCCAGAGTATTAGGATTATAGACATAAGCCACTGCACCCAGCCTTTTAATTTTTTAAATTTTAAATTAATATGAGGTTACAAACAATTAGGTTATAACATTTTCATTGTTAGGTAAAGTCCCTTTGTCCTGAACCCAGGAGGTGGGCCATATACCCTTACACTGTGTCCATTAGGTGGAGCACTTTATTCCCTGTCCCTCTACCCCTTTCTTCTCTCCCTCCTCTCCTTTCATCCCCGCCTTGTGCCCCCTCCCTCAACTTGAATTGAATCAAGTTTTTCTTTTGTGTGCATGTGTATTAGTTTGTCTAATGGCTTCATATTAGTATTGAGTACATTGGATACTTTTCCATTTTTGTGCTACTTTACTAAGAAGAATGTACAATTCATTAATCCATTCCTGGGTTGATGGGTGCTTAGGTTGTTTCTACACCTTGACTATTATAAACTGAGCTGCAGGGCAGCGCCTGTGGCTCAGTGAGTAGGGCACCGGCCCCATACACCAAGTGGGGTGGGTTCAAACCTGGCCCGGTCAAACTGCAACAACAACCACCACCACCACAACAAAAATAGCTGGGCGTTGTGGCGGGTGCCTGTAGTCCAAGCTACTCGGGAGGCTGAGGCAAGAGAATCGCCTAAGCCCAAGAGCTGGAGGTTGCTGTGAGCTGTGACGCCACGGCATTCTACTGAGGGTGACAAAGTAAGACTCTGTCTCTAAAATAAATAAATAAATAAAACAACAAAAAAAATTGAGCTGCGATGAATAATCTAGTGCAAATATCCTTATGATAAAAGGATTTTTTTTTTCTTCTGGATAGATGCCTAGTAATGGGATTGTAGGATCAAATGAAAGGTCTATTTTGATGTTTGTTTTTTTTTTGGCCGGGGCTGGGTTTGAACCCACTACCTCCAGCATATGGGGCCAGTGCCCTACCCTTCTGAACCACAGGCGCTGCCCTATTTTGAGTTTTTTTTTTTGGATTCTCCATACTTCCAAAAAGGTTGTATTAGTTTGCAGTCCCACCAGCAATATAAAAGTGTTCCCTTCTCCACATCAATGTCAACATCTTCAGCTTTGGGACTTTGTGATGTGGGCTAGTCTCACTGGGGTTAGGTGATATCTCAGGGTGGTTTTGATTTGCATTTCTCTAATGATCAGGTACAGTGAGCAGTTTTTCATGTTTGTTGGCCATTCACCTGTCTTCGTCAGAAGACATGTTCTGTTCATGTCTCTTGCCCCATGATAGATGGGATTGTTGGGTCTTTTTTTGTTGATTAATTTGAGTTCTCTGTAGATTATAGTTATAAAGTCTTTGTTAGATTTATAACATGCAAACATCTTTTTCCCTGAAAATTATTTAAAATTTTCTTTTAGGAAAACATTACATTTTGTATTATATTTACCAAGTACCTTAGTCCATTTGTGCTACTTTAACAAGATATTATAGATGGGTCACTTATAAACAATAGAAATTTGTTTCTCTTGGTCTGGAGAGTAGGAGGTCTAAGATTAAGGCTCTAGGAAGTTGTGTGTCTGGGGAGGGCTGCTTCCTGCTTTTATGATGGGGCTTTGCTGCTGCATCCAGAGGGGAGGAATGTTGTGTCCTCATGTGATTAAACTGGGAAAAAGGGCTGAAGACCCTCCAACAAGCCCCTTTTTAAGACCCCATACTTTTATTCCCCCTTGTGACTCAATCATCTCTTAAAGGCCACACATTTTAATCCTGTTGCTTTGGGGATTAAGTTCCAACATTAATTAAATTAATTAATTAATTAATTTTTTTTGAGACAGAGTCTCACTTTGTCACCTTGGGCCGAGTGCCCTGGCATTATAGCTCACTGCAACCTCAAACTCTTGGGCTCAAGTGATTCTCTTGCCTCAGCTTCTGGAATAGGTGGGACTACAGGCACCTGCTACACGCCTGGCTGTTTTTAGAGACGGGGTCTTGCTCTTCCTCAGGCTGGTCTCGAACTCCTGAGCTCAAGCAATCTGCTCACCTCAGGCTCCCAGAGTGCTGAGACTACACGTGTGAGCCACCATGTCCCACCCCTCAACATAAATTTTGGAGGGGATAAAAACATTCAAATCACAGAACTGATCACTGAGAAAACTGCATAGAGTTAGAAGATCCAGAGGTCATTAAGTTCAACTCATTAATCTCTATCACTTAGTTTCCTTATATGCAAAAAGTGTATAGTAACAGATTTGTTGTAGAGACTAAAATGAGATGGTGGGGCAGTACCTGTGCTTAGGGGTTAGGGCACCAGCCCCATATACTGAGGGTGGTGGGTTCGAACCCAGCCCCAGCCAAACTGCAACAACAACAAAAATAGCCAGGCATTCTGGCAGGTGCCTGTAGTCCCAGCTACTCTGGAGGCTGAGGCAAGAGAATAGTCTAAGCCCAGGAATTGGAGGTTGCTGTGAGCTGTGATACTACAGCACTTTACCAAGGGTGATAAACTGAGACTCTGTCCCTAAAAAAATAAAAATAAAAATAAGTAAAATGAGACAGTGTATGTAAACACTTAGCTCATTGTCTGGCACAACCGTAAATTATCAATAAATATTAGTTATTAGGGTATAACTGTTATGGTTAACATATACCAAATTGAATGATTATACGTGTATTCTTTTTTTTTTTTTTTGAGATAGAATCTCACTATGTCACCCTGAGTGCCATGGCATCTCAGCTCATAGCAACCTCAAACTCTTGGGCTTAAGCGATTCTCTTGCCTCAGCCTCCCGAGTAGCTGGGACTAGGCGCCTGCCACAACACTCGGCTATTTTTTGGTTCTAGTTCTCATTGTTGTTTGGCAGGCCCGGGTTGGATTCGAACCTGCCACCTCTGCTGTATGTGGCTGGTGCTCTAGCCGCTGAGCTACAGGTACCGGGCCTATACATGTATTTTATCCATTCATTCATCTCAATATTTTGCATTTGTATACAAGTCATTGTGCTAGAATCTGGTATCCAAAAGTGAAGAAATTCATCTCTGCTTTCATGGAGTTTGTTTTCTACAGATAATAAATATGCCATGTTAGATGGTAATTGTGTTATGGAGAATAAAGCAAGGTGCAAAATAGGGTATATGTGTGGATATTTCTAAAAGAATCAGAAACGGTCTCCCTAATAAGATGACATTTAGGCAAAGGCCTGAAGGAAGGGAGGGAGTAAAAACAGAAGATTTTTACTTGGAAATGTGGTTAAAATTTTGAGGGCAGAGTCCATTTCTTTCTTTCTTTTTTTTTTTTAGACGGAGCCTCAAGCTATCCCCCTGGGTAGAGTGTTATGGCATCACAGCTCACAGCAACCTCCAACTCCTGGGCTCAAGCGAGTCTCCTGCCTCCGCCTCCCAAGTAGCTGGGACCACAGGCGCCTGCCACAGCGCCGGCCATTTTTTGGTTGCAGCCATCATTGTTGTTTGGCGGGCCCGGGCTGGGGATTCGAACCTGCCACCTTAGGTATATGTGGCTGGCACCCAAGCCGATTGAGCCACAGGCGCCAAGCCAATACAACAAGAAATTAGGACAACTTTGAAATAGTATAAACAGACCTTTTCGAATCTAGATCTATCTGGTATGTTATCATAAGAAGTATTACCTTCTTTAGCTTTATTAAAATATAAATGAGAAATAAAAACTATATATTTATGGTGTACAGTGTGATACTTTGATATATAATATATATATAGTGAAATTATTAAATTGAGCTAATTAATATATCCATCACCTCACATACTTATCACCTTTTTGTAGTAAGGATATTTAAGATCTCAGATGGGCATGGTGGTTCATGCCTGTAATCCTAACATTCTGAGAGCCTAAGGCAGGAGGGTCACTTGAGGTCAAGAGTTAGAGACCAGCCTAAGCAAGAGTGAGACCACATCATACTAAAAATAGAAAAAATTAGCCAAGCAAGTGGCCCATGTATATGGTCCCAACTACTCAGGAGTGTAAGGAAAGAGGACTGGTTGAGCCCAGGAATTTGAGGTTGCAGTGAGCATGATGATGCTACTGTACTCTAGCCGGGGCAACAGAATGAGACTCTGTCTAAAAACCAACCAACCAACCAACCAACCAACCAACCAACAAAAACGTTTAAGATCCAATTTCTTAGCAATTTTCAAGTATATGATGCATTTTTATTAGCTACAGTCATCATGATGTACGATAGATTTCCAGAACTTATTTCCTATACCATTAAAACTATATACCTTTTAACCAACATCTCCCACCACCTCTACATAACAGGTGTTTTTAATACCTAATATTATTAGGTAATGTTTGACACATACAAAATATTTGTCAGTAATTATGTGCATATGTTATGTTATACATAAATATTATGTATATGATGGTGTAAATTTATGTAAGAAATGATACCTTAGATGAGTACCCATAGCCAGCCACCCAACTTACGACTTAGAACATTATCAGTACTGTACGCCACCCCCATGTCCCACCTGCTTCTCCCTAAGAGTTAACCAGTATCTTGAGTCTTATCTTTATCATTCCCTTGCCTTGTAAGAACAGTGATTTCATATATAGGTCCCGTTAATTCTATGCTGTCTAGTTTTGCTTTTCTTACCTCTATAAAAATGATATCATGAAGGCAGTCTTTTGGGACTTGCTTTGTTCTCTCATCATTTTCCATCTGATTGCATGCAATTCATCTGACTGCCATGTAAAATTCCTTTGAGTAATTATTCCAACATTAATTTCTGTATTCCTGTTCATTATGAGCTTTTTTATGGGCTACATTGTGTTTCCCCCCCAAAATTCACATGTCGAAGCTCTGATGCCCAGTACCTCAGAATGTGTTTGTATCTTGAGATGGGGCCTTAAAAGAGGGATGAAGGTAAAATAGGGCCATTAGAGTGGATTGATCCAATTTGACCTTTCTAGAAAAGGACATTTAGAAACACAGATACCAGGATGCATGTGTGCAAAGGAAAGAGAAAGAAGTCATCAGCAAGCCACCGGAAGAGACTTCAGAAGAAACAAAACTTGCCTGTATTTTTCTTTTTTAACCTTTTTTTTTGGAGTTTTTGGCTGGGGCTAGGTTTGAACCTGCCACCTCTGGCATATGGGGCCAGCACCCTACTCCTTTGAGCCACACGGCTGCCCAACTTGCCTGTATTTTAATCTAGGACTTCTACCCTCCCCAACTGTAAGAAAATAATTTTCTGTTGCTTAAGCCAGTGAGTGATATCAGGTTACAGCAACTCTAGCAAACGAATGCAGGGTTGTTTCTAGTTTTTAACATTACGAACAAAGCTGCTAAAAACAAGTTACTTTCTATACACATGCACATAAGTTTTTCTTCTCTACATGGTGGAGGGGAGCTATTGGATCCTAGAGTTGGCATATTTCACTTTACTAAGATAATGCCAAGTCATTTTCCAATTAGGTATAAAATTCTCGTAACTCCACAGCCTTGCCAATACTTAACATTGCCATACTCTTAACTTTTTGCTGTTCTTTCTTGTGCTTCTTGTAAAATTGAATTTTCTTCTTATTCCCTCTTACCTTGTGCACTGGTTTAGAAGTTATACTGTATTTCTTTCATCTCAGTAGTGACGTTTAGTAATCTTTAGTCAAGTTAATCAACATTTTTGTTTCCCAGGATCACATAAAAGCTTTAGGACATTAACTTGTGATCTACCCTTTCCCAGTATTTTGTTTTTGTTTTTAGTTATTAATTATTTAATTTTTTTTAGAAATGGAGGTCAGGCTATGTTGTCCAGATTTGAACTCTGGACTCAGCCACACCCTTTAGGTGTGTGCCACTATACCTAGCTCTTTTTATTTTTTTTAAGCCATTGATTCAACGTTATTATTTGATACAGATAGTATCTGCTGTAGGTATACTCACATTTACCAATTGCTTTTTATTCCTAGTTCATTCATTCCTTCTTACATTTTATACTTTGTCCCTGCAGCAGGAAAATCCAACAAAGTTTTCTTTCAGAAATCTATTAGATGTTGCTTTAGTGAAGCACTATAGATCAACTTTGGTTGTTTACTTGGAAAGGTCTTTCCTTCAGTTCTATTCTTGAAATAGAGTTTGTTTGAGTTCCTAATTTGAGGTCCATAGTCATTTGTTCTCGGTGTTTTTAGGTGTTACTGGTGGCTCTCTGGCTTTCATTGCTGAGCCTGCTGGCAGCCCAGTGATTGTTCTGCACAGGTGGTCTTCCTTCCTCACTGGCTACTTTGATAGGATGAGCTGGCATCTCAGTGTGCCTAAGATGGCCATTGGAAGTCTGACGTCTTAGGATACTTGTTAAGGCTGCTCTCTTTGACTCCAGAAATGTGTTCTAGTGTGGACAATAAATAATATGGTTACCTTGGCATTTAACATCTTCTCTCTTTTTTTTTTTTTTTTGCAGTTTTCAGTTTCACTAAAATTCCTAGAATTAGATTTATTTTAATTCATGCCACTGGGTGCGTGGTACCTCCTGTCTCTCTTGGCAGTAACCTGTGTTTTCCTCCAGTTTATGCTCAAGTGTGCCACTTCTCTTACCAGCTATATCTGATCTGCTATTTCACTCATCCATGGAGACTCCTGTGTCCATCGATCATGTTTTAAAGATCTGTTCATTTTAAAAATGATTTGTTGGCTCGTTTTTGACACGTTCTGTTGCTTGCCCATGGCTGTTTTGCCCTTCTTTTACGTACAATTTTTCCCTCTTCACACAAACTTATTTGGTGCTCTATATCTACTAACTCTAAATACTAATGTTCTTTGGATTCTCAGTTTATGTTTCTGGGCTTTTATTCATAGTGGTTTAATCCTTGTATGCCTGATGATCTTAGATCATGAACTCATGTTTGTTTGATTCAGTCTGTGGGACACTTGTGGGCCTAGAGCAAGGATGCTTTTTTCAGAAAAAAATTTGTCTTACTTTCTGTTGTGTGCTGTAGGGTGCTACTCACCTGGGGCCACTTTGGTCCCCTTCCAAAGATGAAGCTTAATGCGAGAGTCTCAGGTTTAGCTTTCAGACCTGTGTCAAGGAATGTGCATGTTCTCATTTCCTCTTTCTACCACTTTTCTGCTTCTTCTACTTTGAAGCCCCGTTGTTCAATGCACACACCTTTAAGATTGCTGTGTCTTCTTGGAGAATTGACCCGTTTATCATTATGTAATGCCTCTCTCCAACCCCAATAATATTTCTTGTTCTAAAGCCTAATTTGTCCCATACTAATACAGCCACTCCAGCTTCTTTTCATTAGAGTCTGCCTCATATGTCTTTTCTACTCTTTTATTTTTTTATCTTTGTCTTTAAAGTTGGTTTCTTGTAGACAGCATGAAATTGGTTCTTATCTTTTTTATTACTCTAACAATCTTTCTTTAAACTTATTTATTTTTTAAATTTATTTTTTAATTAAATAATCACTGTGTACATTAATGCAGTCATTGGGTATAATGTGCTGGTTTTATATATAATTTGAAATATTTTCATCAAACTGGTTAACATAGCCTTCATGGCATTTTCTTGGTTATTGTAACAATCTATCTTTTAATTAAAGCTGATAAAATTAATTTCATTGTGTGGAATTTACACAGAAGGGACCTAAAATTTCCCAAGTTGAAAATCTGGGGTAGCATTATCATCATAATAACATTACTAAATCTGGGTTAGCATTATTATCATAATAATTCATTGATAACTAGTAATTCGAACAAGGTAACGAAGTTCTAAATGTTGCCCAGTACACCATAGATACTCAAAAACTAGTTAATGTATGAATAGCTGAAAATGTATAGGGTTATCTGGATTCAGCCAAATACATTTATTGAATGGTTACTGTTTGCTAAATTCTGTATGGTGCCAGTTTAGTTGGCACCCAAGAAAGGACAAAGAAACAAAGAAAGGATAGTAATATATTGACTTGCATTAATTCACTCTTTCTTTCCTGTTCTCATTCTGAAATTGCCAGGTCATAATAAGAGTGATATCAGGAGTTTCTCAACAGGCTAGTTTAAAAAAATTGTCCCCAATAAGGGTTGCCCCAGTTTTGCACGCAAGAGGGAGCAAGATGTATTTTAAATAAATATTAAAGCTTGACCTGAAAGATTCAAGTTGACTTCCCCATTTCCACCCTCTTTCTCCAATTTGCTCTGAGACCTTGAAGTCAATTCGGATTC
Organism: Galagoides demidoff; assembly: GCA_963574575.1. Classification (NCBI taxonomy): domain Eukaryota; kingdom Metazoa; phylum Chordata; class Mammalia; order Primates; family Galagidae; genus Galagoides; species Galagoides demidoff. The sequence continues at coordinate 14,583 of CAUYQV010010608.1, read as the reverse complement.
TGAAGCAACAAATGGCCTATAGACCCTCAGCCCTGCCCCCTGCCCCATTAAAGGATTTAGAAACTCAGAGATGATGCCAAACATATTTTTTTCTGAGAGAGAAAAGATCCTAGATTATTTGTAACTTCCTGGGAAATTTTTGTTATAGAAAATTTCAATTGCAGTCAAAAATAGAGGGAATGGTGTAACAAAGCCCTGTGTTCTCATCACCAAAACATTTCGAAAATTTTATTTTACTTACCTCCCAGCCCAGCTTCTTTTTTCCTTCCGTTTCCTGAAGCATTTTAAAGAAAATCACAAATATTTTGTCATTAAACCCATAAATGCTTCAGTATGTAAGTAAATCTTTTAAAATTGCATCTACTAATCCTTTCTTACTGCTACTCCCTCTTTATTAGATTAGGAAACTAAGAAGGTTAGTGATTTGCCCAAGGCCATATAATTGAGTGACAGAACTAAAGTGAGAACTTACGTGTTCCTAATACGTAATCCTGTATTCTTTCCCCATCATATGTTGCCGCTGAAAATCACCCGTTTACTGGCTGTCTTAGTCCCTTCATGTTAGTGTAACAAAATGCCTGTAAACTGGGTGGTTTGTCAACAACACAGATTGATTTATCACAACTCTGGAGGCTGGGCATTCCAAGGCCAAGATGTCTGCAGATTTGGTGTGTGATGCCAACCCACTTTCTGGTTCATGGACCTTCCAGTTGTGTCCTCCCATGGAGTAAAGGGCAGACAAGCTCCCTTGGCCTCATTTACAAGGGCACCAGTCTCATTCATGAGGGCTCTGCCTTTATGATCGAATCACTTCCCTTTTAAAAAGGTGCCCGGTTTCTTAATTGCACTGGGGGTTGTGTTCCAACATATTATTTGGGTGAGGGGGGACAACAATGCTTAAAATATAGCAATACCTAATAGAAAAAAATGCCATTGGATTCTCTCTCAGTATTGTATTACTTATCAGAATCATCTTGGGAGATATAAAAAATGCAGCTTCCTCAATTCCAGCCCCAGAGGACCCTAATTCCTTATGGCTAGGGTGGAGCTAGCAGTGTGTTGGAGCCAAATTATATCAGTTCTTGAGAGAGGACCATCAAATTTTAATTTTATGAGCTAATCACTAAAAATCATTAAAAATTAAATTATGTAAGCTTATAATGACATAAATTATATTAAAAACAAAGATGATAAATACTGAAAACTGATCAGTTCCCAGTGACTTTACTACACTTTGCTATTGTCTGTGCTTCTGAGGTTGTATGTCCATTCCATGCATGGTGGAAATGCTGTATAATTGCTGTACTGCTACGTATCTTCCAAACTCCACATTCAGTAGGAACTTGAAATTGGCCCTGTGAGAATATTTACACCATGGAAATTGGTGAATGCAGACCAGGCTCCATTTACTGCTTTGTTGATTGTCTACCAATGACGGAGAAAATCTTAATCATATAGATTAAACTTGGGGTATGTCATGCCTGTAATCATTACGTCATAAATGTGCAAAATCAAGGAAATAGTCTTCCAATATTCAGAAACTGTTACTAAATTTATCAGAGAAGTCTCTTACATCATTAATAATGTGAGATTAATAAGTGATGTTTCACTTGGTTGTGCTCATTAATGTAAACAAAATTAGTAAACAACATTCATGTTGGAACTACATTTGTTCATCAATCACGACCATAAGTTGACTATAGATAGAAGAATTTGGCAAAAAACAACAAAAGCATTTTGTAAGAATCCATTAGATTTGTAAGATTTGTAATAAAATATATTGGATTTTTTATGGATATTTTGAAATTGAGTGCTACATTTTTTTAATGAGTGAAATATATAATATGCTGATGTATTATGTAATGCCCATTTTTTTGGGAGGGTGGGGGACTGGCTGTTAAATGTTTCCCAGCATCCCTCTGGGTGAAACGCTGGCATCTGCATTTCAGGTTAACATCTCAGTATTCTTATACGTGCTAAATGTGGAGAACCACTGTTTTGGCCAGTGAATAAAAAGATCAGGATCATTTAATTTAATCTCTAAAGGGTCTTCCTGAATCTTACTAAAAACAAAGTACAGAATGTATTCTTTCAAATGCACAGGCCTATTTTTCTAATTTTAAAATTAAAAGTTTCAGAGAGGCATACTTAATATATAGTGAATGGCTCAAGTTTGGAGTATACAGTTTGCTAAGTTTTGGCATATGTATAATATATCCTAGTGACACCACCAAGATCATGATTGTGAACGTACCTATCACATAGCTAAACATATCTAAAAGTTTTCTTGTGCCCTTTTGTAATTCTTTTCATAGCTTCCTGCCTACCCTATACCGAAAGAAACACTGAGCTTTTTTCTATCACTATGGGTTAGTTTGCATTTTCTAGACTTTTGTGTGTTAAATACATAAGATCATAAATTACGTGCTCTTTTTGGTGTAGCTTCTTTCCCTCAACATAACAGTTTTGAGATTTATTCATGCTGCTGCCGAGTGTCTGAATAGTTCATTTCTTTCTTTTCTTTTCTTTTTTTTTTTGGAGCGTTATCCCATCGTATGGATATGACATAATTTCTTCATTCATTCAACTGTTGAGGTCATTTTGGTTGCTTTCGGTTTTTGCCTATCACTAATAACACTGCTGTGAACATTTGCGTACACATTTTTGTATGGACATTTGTTTCGTTTTCTCTTAGGTAAATATTTGGGAGTGGAATGGTTGGAGCCTTGGAGCAGATGTTTAACTTTTTGAGAAACTTCAAACTGTTTTCCAAAGTGCCATTGATCAGTCAGCCAACCTTCCCTCTCTCCCTTCCTTCTTTCCTTCCTCCCTCCCTTCTTTCCTTTTCTTTCCTTCCTTCCTTCCTCCCTTCTCCCCCTGCCCCCTGCCATTTTTTGGTTCAGGATTTTCATGTGAGCACCCCAAGTAAGTTAGCAATGCAACACAACTCTAACTGTATTCTTTAAATAATTACTTAACATTTATTTTGTGGGAGTGGGAAGAAATTAGTTTATGGTAATGAACATTGCCTAGAATTAGAGTCACTTAATTTACTTCACTGGCTGATAATGAATTTGTTTTCAATTTTGCTGAAGTTCCTATTTGCCCTTCCATTTTCTCTTGTGATTTTCTGAACCTGGCGTCATCTTAGGAGGTATGTTAAAGGGTTTAGCATTTTGGATAATAAAACGTTCATTCACTTCAGTAAGCTTTATGCCACCCATTATTTGATTTCAGAATTTCAGCCGAAGACAGCTAATTACTATTTAGCACATCTACACGGCCAAAGTACTCAACAGAGATAGGTGTGTGTGTGTGTGTATGTGGTGTTTGTTTTATAACTCCAGAATATCTATTTCAAAAGTAGTGAGACAATTACATTTTATTTGGAACTTGAGGGGTGGCTATATTTCCAATTTATTTTAGTTTAGGTTAGTCTCTCTCTGTCTCTCTCTCTCTCTCTCTTTTTTTTTTTTTTTGTAGTTTTAGCAGGGCCGGGCTTGAACCTGCCACCCCCAGTATACGGGGCTGGCACCTTCCTCCTTGAGCCACAGGCACCACCCATATGTTAGTCTCCTTTTATACTTTTCTATTATAGATGGTTGCTCTAAGAAACCCTGGCTGGCCACTCAATTTAACTCTGAGCATTCCCTTCACAGAAAGAGAATCTAAGAGCAAAGACCAGGTATGCTACATGTATTATTATATAAGTAGACTTTGCAATACCTCAATCTAAACAAGCATAGCTATTGACAATCTTCAGTAAGTAGGAATTCAGAGCTGTATCACAGCCATCTGCAAGGACATGACCACAGGGAATCCTGATTAGAACACATTTTCTGTGCAAGTGTTATAGCTTCTGAATCACTTCAAGATACGGCATTATTTCCCAAATTTTCTTGGGTGGGTTTGTTGGTAGGAGGACTGGAAGAGAGGCTGACACTTGCCTGAGCTTTAAATACCCTTTCCAGCAGCTTCTCCCTTGCCTGGGGAAAGAGGCAGCACATACAAATTATCCCAGAAGGTAATAAACAAGTGCTCGACTCTCCTTTGATGTATCCGTCCTGCAGTATTTTTAAATTATTTATTTTGTTATTTTATCTGTAATCACCATGTTGCTCTGAAAAAATATCACTATACATATAGCAGTAAGAGTTTGATATTTCCCTCCCCTTTCTTCCTGGGTATTATTTCCCAATGCATAGCAGAAGTCTTCAGAAAGCCCTTTATCACTAAGGGAACAATCTATCTTTCTCTGCCCAATGAAGATAAAAGCTACACTGAAGGGAAGCACTGTTTATAGATCTCGGGACTGGTTGTCTTCCAAGATGCTAGTAAAAAAAGAAAAACAACAGGAAGGAGAAGTAGCTGGTTTTTTGAGAGAAAAAAAAGCAACAAAAAAGGCTTCTCTAGTTCTGTGAACACTGTTAGTATGACTCCAGTTATTGGCTTCATAAACTGAGACTACACAAGTGACATTGACCATCACCTCAATGAGAGTGCAAAACGGGATGATACGACTCAAAATGAAAACAAATGACTCAAGAAGCAGATCCATTCATTAAAATCTTGGCCAGCCATGGTGGCTCATGCCTGTAATACTAGTACTTTGGGAGGCCAAGGTGGGAGGATTCCTTGAGTTTAGAAGTTTGAGACTAGCCTGAGCAAGAGTGAGACCCCCATCTCTACTAAAAATAGAAAAAATAGCTGGGTGTAGCTTCTGTAGCTGCTCAGGAGGCTAAGGCAGGAGGATCATTTGAGGTCAAGAGTTTGAGACCAGCCTGACCAAGAGCAAGACCTCTTCTCTATAAAAATCAGAAGAATTATCCAGATGTGGTGAATTGTGCCTGTAGTCCCAGCTACTTGGGAGGCTAAGGTAAGAGGATCGCTTGAGCCCAGGAGTTGTAGGTTGCAGTCAGCTGTGATGATGCCACAGCACAGTATCATCAAAAAATGATGTTGTGTCTCAAAAAAAAGCCTTCTCAACTTTTCTATTGTGACCTTTCATTACTCTTCCTAATCGCTTGAATCGAGTTATATGTAGAACATTACAAGAGCACATTTTGCACAGCAAGGAACAGTGGACTAGGAATCCAACGAGCAAATCCTAGTTCTGGATTTACCTTGTCCTCAGAGGGAGTTTTGGAGAGGTCAGGTTTTTTCAATCACAAAAAACCTATTTTTATTACTTTTGCCCTGAAGTTACAATATCTTGAAACATTTTGTTAGTTTTCTAAACTCTTTCATCTCAAGCCATAAGGTATGTGATTCCGGATATGTCCATGGGAAAAAGGCTGGCCTGGGTGTGAATACCTTGAAATGGCATAGGAATGGGCAATACAAGTTGGATGCAGGGATGGTACTAATATTTGCAGGTGGCGAGGTCTGTGCCAGTTTTTCCTGGGCTGTCAACATTGGAGCAGGGTTGGGGACAAGTTAGAGTCAGAGAGTAGTATTGGAGGTGGGGAGAAGTGAAACTGGAAAAAGAATCAAGAACCGATGGGGGCTCAGGTCCTATATCCCAGGCTTCAAAGCAGAGGCTGTTCCCAAATGGGTCTCCTACCTGCAGAAAACCAAGCATTAAATCATTAAAGCTGCCTATGAAAAGGTGTTAGAGGGAAGAGCGCAGCTGGGGCAGCAGACGCCCCGAGTCCTGAAGGGGGAGCACACCCTACTCTGGGGTAGGACCATGGTTCCTAATAGAGGGCTGTGTTTGCTTGGAAAAAACGCAGGCCTTGAGCATGGAGATGTCCGCAGGCTGAAGGTCTTGAGAACCTGGAACTGCAGGGTTGGGAAAGAAAGAGATCTACAAAAACAACTTTTTCCATTTTTAGTAACACTCATTTCTATGTCATCTCTGCCCCACCCAGATTTTAACCAATTATTTACCACCCATCACTGAAGGCACATATGACTTTTATGCACTATGACTGATCTGGCTGTGAGGCTAAGAGTCAGTGCCACGTCTAGCGTGACACCATCTATAGGCGACTTAAAGGTCTCTCTTTGTTTCTTATGAATTCCTAGGATGTCGTGTTCAGTCTTTCCTACTCGATTTTAGACTCCTTGATAAAGAACGTGGTTAGTCATTTTTGTGACTCCCACGGTGCCAAAGCACGCAATAACTGCCTAATTTTCTGTTGCTGGGTGAATAATGATTTGACAAAAACATTTTCTGGTTATGTTTAAAAAAAAGGCAAACGTGTGTCATATAGCAAAAGAAGCAACACTGGCACCATCTGGTTTAAGGGCACTGCTCCCTCCCACCTGCACAATGAATCTCCGTGCTCAGGGCTTACAAATACAGGAAAATAGAAAGGAGACACCTTTGTTTGTGAAATTGGTAAAGCCTTTTATCATCTTTGCCTTTCTATGTCTTTTTCGTGTTTTGGTGAGTACCCCACTTACTGCTTTTTCTTTGGCCTTTCTTATTTTTGGACCTATTGATTCTAACTGAACTCACCTTTCTCCTCCCCTTTCTTGGTCCAGTGATAACATTTTATACCATGGTTCTCCCATTCTAATAGACTGCACCTTTATCATCCTGTTTCTCCTGTTGGTAATAAAGATTTTATAAATAATGTGTGTTGTTAAAATATGTTCTCTTATTAATGGAGAGCTTACCCTAGTTTGCGTTTGTAGCAGTGACAGGGAACAGAGTGGGGTCCAAAGGTGGGGTAGGACTTTGAAGATACTGGCTTAAATGATATATTTTATTTATTTACTTATTTTGTCACCCTAGGTAGAGAGCCATGGCATCATAGCTCACAGAAAACTTAAACTCTTAGGCTCAAGTGATCCTCTCACCTTAGCCTCCCATGTAGCTGGGACTACTACTGGTGCCCACCACAATGCTGGTTTTTCTGATTTTCGGTAGAGACGAAGTCTCATTCTTCCTCAGGCTGATCTCAAACTCCTGAGCTCAAGTATTCCACCCTCTTTGGGCTCCCAGAGTGCTAAGATTATAGGTGTAAGCCACCTCACCCAGCTAATGATCTATTTTTTAAAAGATGATAACAATTCTTGGAAATAGCACCAATCATTTAAAATTGCCCATCCATCAGAGTTAAAAAATTAAAACCAGAATGAAAGTTAGAAGACCCCTTCTCTAAACTATAAAGTTTAGAGTTATCAAAGAGAATCTCTTTGAAAACCAGTTTATTGATTTCATAAATCAAGGCCTTGTATGGGCTAGATCTGCACATTGGTGAATTGGTGCAATTACTATGGAAATAAAAGGCACCATTTTGAAAAGATCTGCGCTTAGATAACCTGGATTCTATGTCAGGCAGATGCAGAGCAGATAAAATCTCTGCTGCTTCACTGCTCTGGTTTTCCTGTACCAGTTCCCAGTGGAACCCTTTTGTTTCCTTCTATAGATAAGGGGGAGTCAGAGTGTTGGGTACATAGAAGTAGAATGGAAAAGTCAACCTCTGGAATGATATACTAGGTGGCTTTTATGTGAGATCTGAGGTCACTGTCAAAAGTGTTCTCCCAGAGACCTGTGCCTGTCGCTCGTTATTTGGAGAAGAGAACTTAGTAGGGGTATGATGAGAGGGGCCCATGTTTCCCCTTTAAGTCGTCCTTCTGATCTGAGCCAGAGAGAAACAGCATGAACAAGAGAAGAGTGCAATTTTGACAATATTAGGGAACAGCTTACTTATTTTCATTTGTGCATTTAAAGATATTGATGCAAAATATCCAGAAGTTCAAAGCATCCCTTATTCAGTCAACAAGTATTAATCCAGCCCCTCCTGTATTTGAGTCACAGTGATTTATTGAATGAGGGCTTGAACAATGTGTGATCTTTTTTCCTAGGAAAACAAAGTCTACCTCATTGGGTCAAACATTATTTACTTTTCTCATTTAAAATGGCAATTCATGCAGAAGTATATTCTATATTTTCCGGGTTCCTTAAGCAGAATCTATGGAATGTAATTAGATCCTATCTTGATAATTTACCACCCACGCAGTGCCGTCTGGCCAGTCTTTATCCTTGAGTACGACAGACCTCTTGCATCTGATGAGCCATCTCTGGCTACACAGCACATTTCACTGTGATCTAAGGCATCAGATAAGCCTGGTTATTAGAACTGTACTTAAAGTAAGAATCAATGTAACTGTGTGCATCTCTTTGAAAGTAAAGTAATTGAGTTTTAATGAATCAGTTTCACAACTGTACTTTTACCTCCTGGATGGCTTCTGTGTCAATGTCCTCTGGAATCCTGATGAGGTTGAGAAGTCTGACCTTGCACTGTATGGACTATCTCTGTACTTAAAGTTTAATGCAGTATATATTCTAAGCAAGTTATTAAATAAATTCATATTTAACATAGTCACACCCATATATTACATATATCTTGCATTAAAGATAAGAGTTTGCCATTCTGTATATTGCTTTAGAATATATTTGTTATATAGACTGCCTTTTCCCCTGAGGACATAAAAATCACCCTGGCATTATGACTTTAATTTTTTACAGTATATTTTTTTACTGTGAAAACAGTACCAGCAGTACATGAAGCTATATTCATTGTGTCTTTATAAATTTAATAACACATTTGGTGCACAAATCATATTCATGAAAAATATTTGCCTATGTAGCTAAATGCTAAAATCCATGTAGAAAGCTCTCCTTTTTTTTTAAGTAAGTCTGAAAATTTGGTTTTTATATTTGCGTTTGATGTTCCACCTGGTTATTCTGGGTCTCTAGTCTTTGAGATCTAGAGAACACTATCCTCCCTGGTTTCACAGTCTGCATTCAGCTAGGCATCCTTAAGAAAAGGAGGCTGTAAAGGTGAGTATCAAGTTGCTCCTCCTAGTGATGGACCCTAACTCTCACCCACACTGCAATAATAGTAGCTCCCTAAAGGATAACCCAGAAGTCATTACATGTCTATCATACTTGCTTTCTGGTTAGTACACCCAGAGAAAATGTATCTTTTCTCACATTAGTATGTTTACCTAGTTTCATAGTTTTATCCGTTTTTCATCTCTGTCTCTCTCTTTTTTTTCTCTGAGACAAAGTCCTGCTCTGTCACCTCAGCTAGAGTGCCATGGTCTGATCTTAGCTCATAGCAATCTCAAACTCCTCAGTTCAAGTGATCCTCCTGCCTTAGCCTCCCGAGCATCTGGGACTTGTCCCACCACATTGCCCAACTAATTTTTGTAATTTTAGTAGAGACAAGTTCTCACTTTATTCAGGCTGGTTGGAATTCTTGACCTCAATAAATCCTCTACCCTGGACCTCCCAGCATGCTAGGATTACAGGTTAGCCACTGCATGGCCAGCCTCAACTCTTTTTCATATGTTAATTATCATCAAAATGTACCAGGGACCATCCAACCCTTGGCTAGAATTGGCCTCTGACTCTAGATGTTTACTGATATATGATATGATACGTGTTGCTATGTTGATATATCAGTATCCAAAAGGAAATGGCGTGGAAATGGCAACTGAAGGCATCTTTAAAGGTGTGTTAAGAGCTCCTAAAGGAAATGCAATTAATCCTGAAGTGATCTCTCTCTCTCTCTCTCTCTTTTAGAGAATAGGAATAGAGGCAGTTGCAGCAGCAAGAGTACTGGCTTCACCTTCCCTCCGCTGTCCACATCACCTAGAACCTGAATCAACAGTGCGTGTTTGTGTTGGGCCGTGAAAGGCCCACTCAAGTCCTCTGCCCATCTTCCAAACCAGATTCCATGCTTAAACCCTCTTTTATAATTCTGGAGACATCCCTGAACAGAAAGATCGGAGATATTTCAGAGGAAGAAAGACAATGTATTGACAACCCATTTGTCAATATAGGGATGCAAGAACGTTTGGGTGGCAGTAGGAAGGCTCTGAAGGTGTTACTTGGTTATTCCGAGTGGTGGACTGTGAAAGGTCTGAGCTTTCCACAGCTCAGAACTAACCTCCAACCTCTCCAGCTGCCAAGTGGGGATTGTCCCATGATTTGCCTTAGGAGGATTCTATGAGGTACTATGTGGATGAGGCTTGGCCAACGGCTTGTGCTTGCGTGTGAGGTACGTATGCTGTGTTAATGACTTATTATCTCCATTACCATGTGGCACCTTGGGGCAGGAGCAGGACAGACATTATGTTTTTCATTAATTTGGTAAACACCTGCTCCCTCTCTCTTTCTCAAATCTCAGTTTAGTCCTCTTGGGGGCATGAGGTCACAAGGGTGAATAAGGCACTCAGAGGCATGGGGATGGGACAGGGCACCTGGGGAGTCTTGGTAGGAAGCAGCATTTGTTTCCCGAAGGTAAATAAGTGCCTGATGGAAAAACAGCTGCTTCAAGACAGTGCCGATTGCCCCCAGGCCTACTAGCCTGTGCCCACATGAAGTCAGGTGCACTGCAGTCTCCCACACGGGGACTTTGAACACTCGTGTGGCCAGGCAGTGCAAGTTCAATGCTGTGGGAATTGCAGGACCAGTTTCAAGCTCACATTATGGCCCGGCTCAGCCTTGGGGGCTCTACAAGTTTCACCTGCAGGTGACAACCTCAGTCTCCGTCAATATTCACTGAGAATTGGGGGTCATGATATTCCCAACTCCCTCTCCCACCAAGAAGTGCTGGAGCACTTACAAAAAGGTGGCCTGTGGCCAGCAGGGCATTGTGCCAATGAGTTGGGGGTGCTGGTGGGATCTTTCCTTAGTCCACACCCAACTTCTCTCACCATGGCTGTCAGGGGTCCCTGCAGACAACATGTGCACACAGTGTTGGGGTCTCAGAGTTAAAGGGGTTTCTGGCCTTCCCTGTAAATAAAACGTGGTGTGCTGAAGATGCTGTGAGTGACCAGGGCGACCGCGATGGCAACTGTAGAATTCTCCCAAGTGTAGTTTACAAAGTTGTGCGTGCGAGTGGGCCTGTGGCAGGGAGGGCAGCCAAATAAAAGCAAAGGAAACAGAGGGGGTCGGATGGGGTGGGATGCAGGGGAAGTCAGTCCCTAGAGATGAAGGGTCACATGTAGAATGGGACACTCAGCCATGCCCCTCCTGCCCCTTCCCTCAACTCCTGGGCAGATCTGTAACCAGTTAGGCGCGATCCCGCCTCCAGCAGCGGTCCCTGGGTCTCCCAGTACAGTCGCTTCAGAGAGAGACAGGCTTAGGGCTGGGCGCCCGGTTCATACCGGGCAGAGGGACACGCCGCAGGGGGCGACACGAGTGGCGCAGCCAGGCGCGACCCGGGCCGGGCCTTGGCCTCGGCCGCCCGGCGTGCCGGCCCCCGGCGGCTCCCACCCCGTGGCGGGGCGCTGGGTTGGCCGCGGTTCAGCCCGCCCGCCCGCCGGAGCCGCGGCCGCCGCCGCCGCCGCTCCCCGCCCCCCGGGTCCCTGGAGGCTCCGCGGCTGCCGGAGCGGGAGGTGGAGCCGGGCCCGCCGCGGCCGCGCAGGAGGGAAAGTTCAGCCGCGGCTGGAGCTCGGGGAGCCGGGCCGAGATCAGGGGGCCCCTCGGGTGAGTCGGGTCCCCTCCTGGGCAGACCAGGCGCTGAGCGTCGCGCGGGGGCGATGGTGTCGCCGGCTGCTCGGAGCCGCTTCCTGGCACTGCCCAGCTGCGACCTCGGGGTGGCCGGTGCAGCCAGGGGCGGGGGGCGGCAGCGCGCCCTCCTCTTTCCTTCGCCTCCCACCGGGGCCGAGGGCTTGGGTGCCCGGCGGTAGGGGGCCGGGAACGGCTCGGCTGGCGGAGGGCGCGGTGGCTTCAGGTGGACGCGCGGGGACACGAGCTAGGCTGCCAGGGAGGCTCCGGGGTCGCTTTGGCTTCCCCACCCTTTTCCATGGCCTTTGGCCAGTGACTTTCTGCGAAAAGTAACCTTTGCACGTGCTGGCCGAGGACTCGGCTGATCCTGTATCATTTTTGCTGGGATGGAGAGGGTGCAGGGGGCGTGCCGAGGCTGGCCGGTGGGCAGCACCGTGGGGACATGTCCGAGGGTCACCGCCGATCAGAGGACGCCCTGAGGAAGTGTGCTGTGTGGTCGGTGGGAGAAGCTGGACGAGGGCATGATCTTGGGGTGGGGTGGAGGGTTTGCAGGGCGGGGAGGAGAGCAACGCTGTACAAAGCGAAGGCAAAGTTGTTTGTTTCCGCCACACTTCCTGCACCTGCACTCCCGTCAATGATTCGAAGTTATCTTTTCATCGATAAGCAAAGAGAATGGTGAGAAAGAGGGGAGAGGATGTTAACAGCACTGTACATGCCCAAACAGCGAGCCTTGGGAAATACTAATAAATGAAACAGTAATAGAAATGATAGAGTGGTTACAGTTCACAAACTCCACTTTAATTCTGATTTCAAAGCGTTGGCTCAGTTTTTACTTGCACGCCATTAGATGTGCCTAGATAATAAAGACCCTGGACTGTTCTTTCACTTTTTTAAAACTAGAAATTTAAATTTCATTCTCCAGGACTTCTTGGATTTTGTTAACATGGTTCATACAAGAAGATCAAATTATGGGGGTGTTGTTTGCAGCAGTGAACATCAGTAAGCCCTGCGCAATATTGTCACGTTGCTGACTGGAAGGAGAAAAGTCCTTCAAATTTGGAAATAGGAATATAAAGCAAAAACAAATTCTCATGCCTTAAGCGTAAAAAGCGACTTGAATACATGTAATAATGCATAAGATGAACACAATTTATGCGTGATGTGTTGGACACCCAGAGAATAGCAATTCCTGGAAAGCAAGACATGGGTCATGTCCACTGTAGGAACCCAATAAATATTTAATAATGCCACTGCGTTGAAGCACCATACAATATGCCCTCGAAATAACAAAGTATGGAAATATTTTAATTCTGTTCTTTGTGTTCTAAGTCTCATATGTCTGTTTATGAACTATATTAATAGGGCTCAAAGCAAAATTTCAACCATCTGGGTTCACCCGTTTACATCCTAGTCAAGCAGGCTGTGCATCATTGTTCTGGACCCCTGAGCTCTAAGCAGCTTCTGCCATTTATTAACTATATGACCTTGGACAAGTTACCCTTTCCCAGCCTTGGTGTCCTAATTCATAAAATGCCAATCATACCCTCACTTTATAGAGATGTTTGGCAGGATGAGATAACATTTAGGAACTTACCCTCGTGCCCGGAGTGTGCAGTATGTGCTTTGTAAATGTTGCCTCTTATCTTTTAGGAATTCCCAACTTGGCCATATTTCAACATCTAAATTTTTTTTTTAATATTTCTTCTTCTATACGGTCTTCCTTTCTGTTCATTCATCCATCCATATCATTGACTGAAGAAACTCAGATGCTGCCCTATATAGATGTTTGAAAATGAGCAGTGGACACTCTGGGGGTGGGGGAGGCAATATTTCAGGGTTTTCCTCTTGGTAGACTCCATCATAAGGTCACGTGATAGTGAATTGTACGTACTGATCTTTATATTTTTCTAGCTCTGTTGTTAATGTCATTTTATTACGTTAAGTAGGAATTACAGTAAACACTGAGGGTACCCATCTCTTTTCTCCAAGTCAAGTGCCAGGCAGGGTGTAAGAGCTTAACAAATATTTGTTGATTTAAAATACAGAATGTGATGAAGTTATTTTTCAGGTCACATTTTACTTCTTGTATTTCTGATGAAAGGACCTTGGGCTTCTAAATGGCCCACTATATATTAGGGCTAATAGAGGTTATTAAAGAGGAGAACCTCAGGAAGACTTTATTACCTATTGATTTTGCCCTCATGATGAAGCAGGCTTACAGAGCCAAGTGGGAGCATTAGCTTGGCCACTAGAGGCCCCCTCTGCCTCGTGTATCACCCCAGGTTGTGATTTATTACCATTATTCTGTCCTCTAAGGTAGCGAAGAAATTTAATGTCCTGGGTTCTCGACCTGGAATACTTTATTAGAAAAGGGCAACCTTGTGTGAAAAGCATTTTTAGACCAAAAGTGTAAAAATAAATGAAAGTGGTCTTAAGTGATGGATTTGGGTACCATTTTTGAGTAACTTTAGAATTAAAGGTTTAAAGGGGATTTAAGAATTGAGTTTTTTACTTGGTATAGCCTAATACTTGCATGCATGATTTTTAAAAAGCTTTAAAAATATAATATATGATTTTTGTCTAGTATTTTTAAGTTTCTCTTTTTTATATGTCCTTGGTAGAGCTTGTTTTTACCTTTTAAAGTGTTTTAAATGAATTTATTTCCTAAATACATGTTTGTAGCATTAAAAACAAAGTGAGTTGTTTTTAAAGAATTTCATTTGGCCAGTAGAAGCTTCTGGTGTCTTTTCCTTAAAAGAGAGCCACATTAAGTCTTATCTTTAGAGAATATGTTTTACCATATTCTAAGATGCAACATTGAAAAGCTCCTTTCTTCCATGTGGGTATTTGAAAAAATCTCTTCTTTCTAATTTCTACCTTGAATGAAGTTAGACAGGCCTGAGAACAATTATTTAACAACTCAGAGGTGTTTTTATTTGTCTTATGTTTTCATTTGTCAGATATAATTCGCCTCCTGGTAGAAAAAATACTGGCAATGTATGTAAACAAACATTATTACTGTAAATGTTGCCACATTGTTTGCAAAGTGAATAAGAGGATATCACCTTTTCAGGTTTCCAGTAAAATTTAATCACAGTAATCAAAAA